>JAEMBT020000019.1:0-160000 GCA_018873245.2 Archegozetes longisetosus | reverse complement strand
GACAAAGAACTCGAGAAATAACATCTGATGAGAGTCATTATATTTGCAACTATAAAGTAAAATGTACTCTTTTGTATCCATATAAGAAAAATAATATCTTTTGTACAGAAAACTGTTCCTATGACTCAACTGAATGTAAAAATAAATAATTTTATTGAATAAAACTATGAGAACTGCTATTCTAAGAAATTGATATAGTAATACATGTATTATAAAGTATGAGAAAGTTTAAAAGATTTCAATCAGATCTTTCTGTCATTTGCTTATAAACCTCTACCCCAGAGATTTACGATCAGTATTAAAGGGTACAATATTTACTGTGGCGTCTGACGACCTTTTGAGTCTGAAACTAAAGTTAGAATTTAATATAAATATCAAATCTAAACAAACTTTGATTTAATTTTAAAGTTAACGTTCAATAATTACTTTCATCCTTTTATAAACAGTTGGCTTATTTTATTGCAAAATGACATCAGTTTTTATAGTTAAGCATATACTTGGACGGCATTTGATCTTACTTTTGACATTTTGATTGTATTTTGCATTACATATGTCTAGGATTAAAGCTTTCAATAGACATAAAGTCTGAACATAGTGCTCAGATGGTGCTCGGTGCTCGAGCACCTTCAAAATCTGAGCACCGAGCACTTCGGTTTTGCCGAGCACGAGCGCGAGCACTGAGCACCAAATTTTGTCTGAGCACGAGCACGAGCACCGAGCACGCTCATCATTGCTTGTAGAGAACAGAATAGAGAAGATGCTGCCGTAAAAGCGCTGAACTATCGGTGCGAATAACGCGCAAAGAATTTGTAAAAATATTTCTATTACAAGACTATAGGAAAATTCAATGGACTGATTTTGCGCTTTGCTAAAAATACCGACCGACCGACCGACCAAAGATCTAAAACTTTGCACATTTTGTGGGTATTAACACAGTGTTGCTAACATAGATTTTTTGCAAATATAACTGCGCTTAACTGCGACCACTCCAACCGAAATTGACAAAATTTGAAAATTTCTTAGCAGCTAAACGGGACACGTCTGAAACTCGAAACTTGGCCATTAGGTTCCTTTCATCGAATGGTCAAATAGAAGAATATTTACAAAAATTTAGTGACCACTGATGATTTTCTAGCAATTTTTTCTATCTTAGGTTTAGTTTTGGCCTCCTCCTATCCCCTCTTAACCCCCAGTGCCTTGATTTGGTCATTTGGACAATTTGCATTGACTTTCGAGACCATTCTGGTTCATTAGTTCAGTTCTAAATGGCTCACTATAGGCAACATCCACCTCAGCCACCAATGTTCACGACGCAATTCCTGCCTTAAAAGTACTAAAAATCTCTTAAATTGTGTGATTTCATAAAAATAGAGGATGAAATCGAATAAAACTAGCTAAAAAGTGTTCCTGATTCAGTCTTGTGTGTGCATTACTCATTAGTGCTATATTTTCATGTTTTAAGCTTTTTATATATTCCAGACTTAAAGTTTACAGTATTACAATAAGATCTCTGTAAGTTAAACACATTCGGGAACAGTAAATCTTATTTAATTTATAGAAGTGTTCAAGTATAGAGGTTTTATTGTAACCTTAAAATTTGGACTATTTCAAGCGCTTGTTTCTCCCTAAGAGCTTAGGTATCTATATTATAAAGTCCCATAAACATCACAGTGGACGCTTAATGTAACCGACCTTATGATGTAGACACTTAAGCACTTTTCGTCCAAACTTTAAGACTACAATAAAACCTCTGTAAGTTAAACACATTCAGGAACAGTAAATCTTATTTAATTTATAGAAGTGTTCAAGTATAGAGGTTTTATTGTAACCTTAAATTTGGACTATTTCAAGCGCTTGTTTCTCCCTAAGAGCTTAAGTGTCTATATTATAAAGTCCCATAAACATCATAGTGGACGCTTAAAGTAACGGATCCTATAATATAGGCACTTGAGCCCTTTAAGAGAAATAAACTCTTCCTATAGTCCAGATTTTAAGATGACAATTAAACGTCTAGAACTGGAACACTTCTGTAAATTAAATAAGATTTACCGTTCCCGAATGTGTTCAACTTACAGAGATTTAACTGTAATCTTAAAAATTGCGCAATTGTTACTAAACGAAAAAGTTTGTTGAATTCTACAATTCAGCATCTTTTTTTATAAATTGCTTTAATTTTAAGATTATTTGAAAGTTTTATCGAAGATTTCTGAAGGAAAGAACTAACTAAAGATGCAGAACCAATTTATACTATCACTAACACAAATTTAAAAGTTGGCGCAAACTAACTAATCACTTGTAGAGAACAGAATAGAGAAGATGCTGCCGTAAAAGCGCTGAACTATCAGTGCGAGTAACGCGCAACGAATTCGTAAAAAT
Organism: Archegozetes longisetosus; assembly: GCA_018873245.2. NCBI lineage: Eukaryota > Metazoa > Arthropoda > Arachnida > Sarcoptiformes > Trhypochthoniidae > Archegozetes > Archegozetes longisetosus. The sequence goes on along the minus strand of JAEMBT020000019.1, from coordinate 157,624 downwards.
TTTCTAGTAGAAGCCTATAGGAAAAAGATATCAGTTAACATTATTGCTAATTATTGACTTTCAGAGACCATTCTGTTTCATTAGTTAGTTCTCTAAATGGCTCACTATAGTCAACATCGACCTCAGCCGCCAGTATTTACGGCGCAACTTCTTCCCTTATCGTACAACAAATCACTTAAATTTCATAATTTCATAAGAATATAGGATGAAACTAATAATCTATTTGACCCCCTTGCTCACTTGCGAACGAGATCAGACATACATCACTCTATAAATTCAAATTGCAGTTATAGTGTTCTTGACTGATCGCTGCTAAAAATCCTGTAGTAACTATTAATAAACAATATAACTGCATATAAATATTTTGTATATACACTATCTAAACTTATAATCTTTTATTACAGTTTGAAATTAATTAAAAATTTAAGTGTAGTTATATCGTTTACTAATATTTACTATAGGATATTTCATAACAATTCTTCAAAAGCAATATAACGGAGATTAAAGATAATTAATTACTGAATTTTAAACTGACAAAAATTATGCAATTTTGGATTGTATATATACAAGATATTTATATGCAGTTATATTGTTTATTAACATTTACTACAGGATTTTAACAGCGATCAGTCAAAAACAATATAACTGCAATTTGAATTTATAGACGGAGTAAGCTAAGTTGGTATGTCAGTTCGGTAGGTCAAATTTAGAATACCCTCAGATCTTTATTCAAAAAATAAATTCAAGTCTTCCCCTTCAATATAGTACAAGTCTGATCTCGTTCGCAAGGGGACAAAGGGTCAAATGATTTTTTGAAAACTTCGATTTCTCCATAGACTCCATTATACAAAAGTAACAAAAAATTCTTTTATTTCTAAACTATGCGTAATTAAGATTTCATATTTTGCCACATTATGAGTCTAAAGTGGGTATATTGGTCAAATCAAATCGCCCCATGATTACTAGCCTAATTACCCTTCTCCTTTGTGAGTCACTTTAAAGAGCAAAACTTTAAATATAAAATTCTTAATAAAAGTTGAATCAAAGCAAGAATCACTTTCAAATTTTAGTATATTATTCATTAATAAGCTTAATATAATTATGAATAAAATTATAAGAACTTTTGTTAATTTTCGAAATTTTCAATAATTATTAAAAAATTAAAAAGTTTTATTATAGCCTTTATTACTGAAGAATAAATATAATTTTAGTTATTATTATATTCAGACGAACGTTTTTACTAAATAAAAAACAAAATGTTAGAAAACAATACCAATCATACTTTAAATTAAATTTAATTATAATTATCATTATATGAGATAAAAGCGGTCACCTCTACTTTGAATACAGCATTTAATAATAGTCAGTAAAGTTGAAACTGTTAGTAATATAATATATCAGTGATTGCGTTTCAAACAATAGCCAACAGTAGCCATTTGCCTACAGATTAGTATTAGTTTTTAATTTGTAAATTAGCGACCAGTGGTCACAAACAATATAAATTTTGCTAAAATTTGCTAAATAATCTAAAACTAAGTTGTGAGTTATCTGTGCAATTCTGTATAATAATGAATAGTGAACAAAATAGTGATGAGACGAACAATTGTGTTAATAATGATTATGACGACTCAATGTTAGAAATGTATTTGAGTGAACCGACATTTGCTAATATGCTCGAGTCAATATTGTTTCAAACAAACAATAATCTCATGGATTGGGTGCAATCTGACACTAGTATTGTGTCAGACATTGCAACCAATTATAATAATGACGAAAATTATTATTTTGGTTTCATATCAATCAAAACGATTTCTATGGTCAACACAATGTTTTCGATCAATCACTCAATTCATGTGCGACTAACACTTCACAAACTATTGGTAAGTACTGAAATTGATTCCGAGTTAAACCTTCATTTAATATAACTTTCAATTTTCAACTTATTTTTCGGATTGCAGGTAACCATAATGAGCAAAATTGTGAGAAAACAGACGGCATCGAAATGGATATCTGGATTCCGGAATGTGTATCGCAAATATCGCGACCAATTCCAGAGATTAATAACACGTCTGATGTACAGATCACAAACGAATGTCAGAAACATTGGACTGCAGATCATGCAAATCAAGTCACTGTTGAAGACAATCGAAATTATGTGAGTAATAATTGCGAAAATGCAATTCAAGTTTCTATGAGCAAAGACAACATTGAATTGGATGTCTGGATTCCGGAATCTGTTCAAGAAATATCGCGAGCAATGGCGAAGATAAAAAATACGTCTGGAATACAGATCACAAATGAAGATCATAAACATTGCACTGAAGCAGATGCCAATCAATTGATGATTGAAGATCATAATCGAAAAGAATCGAATGTTCGTAATTGTTCCGAAAATGAAATCGAAGTGAACAAGAAGGAGGTGGATGTCAAAAAGAATGTAAATCGAAAAAAGAATGCAAATCGAAAAAAGAATAACATTGAAAAGACTGAAAGTAGTGCACCTCCAAAGAAGAAAAATTATCATGAATTTATTACAAAAAAACGTGAACGCTATCGAATCTCTTCAAAGAAATGCAGAGATAAAAAGCTGAGACAAATTGAACAATTGCAAAACAGAGCGATACAGCTTAAAATGGAAATTGCCGAGTATGAAACCAAACGAGATGGACTATGCAAAGAAGTATACGATGCCAAAATGTGGCTCGTGGAGCATAGGATCACCGGATGTCGCATTAACCCCCTCAGAAGCGATTTTCAAAGGCCGAAGTCATCGCCAAATGTTCACGTCTCCATGCCAGTGCTCAATGTAGACCTAACAGAAGATAATTCAACACTTACTTTCACTTCTGGTTAAACTTAACGTTAAAAGTTACAAAGTTAAAGTTTGTGTAACGGACGTTTTTAAGCAGAAGTTATATTAAATCATAACTTTATTTACTACCAAAAATAATTGTTTTATATTTAAACATATTTTATATTTAATATTTCGTTTTTTCCTACTTAAAGTTTTCGGATCATGTGTAAATCTCATATTTAATCATTAAACCATTAATTAGTTTATTGTAAACTTTCGTACCTCGAGCATAAAATAAATATCAAAATTGTGCTAGATTTTCGTGAACATTTTTCTATTTGACCGCCTGTCAATTTTACAGCCAACGGAAAACTTAAGCAAAAGTTTAGAAGAGTTTAGAGAAGCTGTCACCGTGAAATCAGACCAACGGAGATATAGTTGATTAGGCGGCAACAGACCAGCTAGAGAGCAGTGCTTAGTCGCATGGCCAGTTTCAATGGCTATGGCAAACGTCAGAGAGATAAAACATAAATTTATCACTAATAAAACACCCAAAGATGAATTAGGAGCACTTTTAGCTAGTTTTATTCGATTTCATGCTCTATATGTAATTATGCAATTTAAGAGATTTTTGAAGGCTTATACTTGAAAAGTTTTTACAAATTCGTTGCGCGTTACTCACACCGATAGTTCAGCTTTCACGGCAGCATCTTCTCTACTCTGTTCTCTACAAGTGATTAGTTAGTTTGTGCCAACTTTTTAAATTTGTGTTAGTGATATTATGAATTGGTTCTGCATCTTTAGTTAGTTCTTTCCTTCAGAATTCTTCAATAAAACTTTCAAATAATCCTAAGATTAAGGCAATTTATACTAAAAAAGATACTAAATTGTAGAATCCAATAAACTTTTTCCTTTAATATCAATTGTGCAATTTTTAAGATTACAGTTAAATCTCTGTAAGTTGAACACATTCGGGAACAGTAAATCTTATTTAATTTACAGAAGTGTTCATGATATAGAGGTTTTATTGTAGTCTTAAAATCTGGACTAAAAGTGCTTAAGTGTCTATATCATAAGGTCGGTTACTTTAAGTGTCCACTGTGATGTTTATGGGACTTTATAATATAGACACTTAAGCTCTTAAGGAGAAACAAGCGCTTGAAATAGTCCAAACTTTAAGGTTACAATAAAACCTCTATACTTGAACACTTCTATAAATTAAATATGATTTACCGTTCCCAAATGTGTTTAACTTACAGAGATTTTATTGTAATCTTAAAATCTCGACTATATGAAGAGCTTAAAAGGTGATTATATAAAACTAATGAATAATACACACACAAGACTGAATTAGGAACACTTTTTAGCCAGTTTTATTCGATTTCATCCTATATATTTATGTAATCATGCAATTTAAGAGATTTTTTGTACTTTTAAGCATAGAGTTTTGCCGTGAACACTGGCGGCTAAAGTGGCTTTGGCCCATAGTGAGCCATTTAGAACTAAACTAATGAACAAGTTTGGTCTCGAAAGTCAATACAAATTATCAAATGACCGAAACAAGGCACTGGGGGGGGGGTTAAGAGAGGATAGGAGGAGACCAAAACTAAACCTAAGATAGAAAAAAATTGCTAGAAAATCATCAGTTGTCACAAAATTTTTGTAAATATTCTTCTTATTGATCATTCGATGAGAGTAACATAATGGCCAAGTTTTGAGTTTCAGACGCGTCCCGTTTAGCTGCTAAGAAATTTTCAAATTTTGTCAATTTCGGTTGGAGTGGTCGCAGTTGAGCGAGCTATATTTGCAAAAAAACCTATGTTATAAACACCGTTCAGGCCCGCAAGTGTGCCAAGTTTCAGATCTCTGGTCATTAAGCAAGTATTTTTTAGGAAAGCGCAAAATCAATCCATTGAAATAACATTATGGAATCAGTGGCCGAACATAAATCGGTCGATCTCTGCCGGCTAATGGCTTGTCAATTTTACAGCAGACAGATAACTTAGTTGGGCCTGATTTAGCCAAGTTTCAAGTGTCTGCAGCTACTGGTCGCTAATTCAGAAATTTAAAACCTAAACAAAACGATAGGCAAATGACTTGAATAAGTGTTATGAAAAGCGGCTAACATGGATGGGCCCATAGTTAGCCATTAAGAAATAAACTAATGAACCAGAATGGTCCCAAATTCAATATGAATTGTCAAATGACCAAATCAAGATACTGGGGGTTAAGATGGGCATGGAAGGGGGTCAGAAATAGTGTACAAATGGGAATGCACTTTTGAGAAAGTCAGAGATTGGCGGCAGATTTTCGTGAACCTTTGAGTGAAGTTAACATGTCATCACTTTAAAGCTAATGTTATGCTTAAATCATTTTTTTGTTTAATCGTTTTATTAAACTTTTATCACTAACTCCATCTATAAAGTACTAGATATAGTCAGTAAATTTATTAAATTAGAATTATTATTAAAATAGTTTTAAATAGAGAGGTTTATAAAAACTTTCAAAAGCAATAAATTTTAACATGTTAAAGGGCCTAAATTACAGAATTTCACAGTATTTGATGCTGACACATTCGAGATAATTTCAATATTATGTACAAATATATAGATTTTAAAAATTAATTTTACATATTAATAAATTAATATTTTTGTTATCTTTGTGGATAACTCAAATTTTTAGATAATGTAAAATCATTTTCTAATGATTAAATTACTAAAAATCCTTTTTATTATAATTAAAAAGGGTTCTTAAAAGTTATAGTTTTACTGGTTTCAGAGCCCTCTAGATTCGAAAACTTTTACCAAATTGATAATTATAATTAAATTTAATTTAAAGTATGATTGGTATTGTTTTCTAACATTTTTGTTTTTTATTTAGTAAAAGCACGTTCGTCTGAATATAATAATAACTAAAATTATATTTATTCTTCAGTAATAAAGGCTATAATAAAACTTTTTAATTTTTTAATAATTATTGAAAATTTCGAAAATTAACAAAAGTTCTTATAATTTTTATTCATAATTATATTAAGCTTATTAATGTGAATAATATACTAAAATTTGAAAGTGATTCTTGCTTTGATTCAACTTTTATTAAGAATTTTATATTTAAAGTTTTGCTCTTTAAAGTGACTCACAAAGGAGAAGGGTAATTAGGCTAGTAACTGGGCGGGGCGATTTGATTTGACCAATATACCCCACTTAGGTAGACTCATAATGTGGCAAAATATGAAATCTTAATTACGCATAGTTTAGAAATAAAAGAATTTTTTGTTACTTTTTGTATAATGGAGTCTATGGAGAAATCGAAGTTTTCAAAAAATCATTTGACCCCTTTGTCCCCTTGCGAACGAGATCAGACTTGTACTATATTGAAGGGGAAGACTTGAATTTATTTTTTGAATAAAGATCTGGAGGGTATTCTAAATTTGACCTACCGAACTGGACATACCAACTTAGCTTACTCCGTCTATAAATTCAAATTGCAGTTATATTGTTTTTGACTGATCGCTGTTAAAAATCCTGTAGTAAATGTTAATAAACAATATAACTGCATATAAATATCTTGTATATATACAATCCAAAATTGCATAATTTTTTGTCAGTTTAAAATTCAGTAATTAATTATCTTTAATCTCCGTTATATTGCTCTTGAAGAATTGCTATGAAATATCCTATAGTAAATATTAGTAAACGATATAACTACACTTAAATTTTTAATTAATTTCAAACTGTAATAAAAGATTATGTAAGTTTAGATAGTGTATATACAAAATATTTATATGCAGTTATATTGTTTATTAATAGTTACTACAGGATTTTTAGCAGCGATCAGTCAAGAACACTATAACTGCAATTTGAATTTATAGAGTGATGTATGTCTGATCTCGTTCGCAAGTGAGCAAGGGGGTCAAATAGATTATTAGTTTCATCCTATATTCTTATGAAATTATGAAATTTAAGTGATTTGTTGTACGATAAGGGAAGAAGTTGCGCCGTAAATACTGGCGGCTGAGGTCGATGTTGACTATAGTGAGCCATTTAGAGAACTAACTAATGAAACAGAATGGTCTCGAAAGTCAATAATTAGCAATAATGTTAACTGATATCTTTTTCCTATAGGCTTCTACTAGAAAATTTTTTACGAATTCGTTGCGCGTTACTCGCACTGATAGTTCAGCGCTTTTACGGCAGCATCTTCTCTATTCTGTTCTCTACAAGTGATTAGTTAGTTTGCGCCAACTTTTTAAATTTGTGTTAGTGATAGTATAAATTGGTTCTGCATCTTTAGTTAGTTCTTTCCTTCAGAAATCTTCGATAAAACTTTCAAATAATCTTAAAATTAAAGCAATTTATACTAAAAAAGATGCTGAATTGTAGAATTCAACAAACTTTTTCGTTTAGTAACAATTGCGCAATTTTTAAGATTACAGTTAAATCTCTGTAAGTTGAACACATTCGGGAACGGTAAATCTTATTTAATTTACAGAAGTGTTCCAGTTCTAGACGTTTAATTGTCATCTTAAAATCTGGACTATAGGAAGAGTTTATTTCTCTTAAAGGGCTCAAGTGCCTATATTATAGGATCCGTTACTTTAAGCGTCCACTATGATGTTTATGGGACTTTATAATATAGACACTTAAGCTCTTAGGGAGAAACAAGCGCTTGAAATAGTCCAAATTTTAAGGTTACAATAAAACCTCTATACTTGAACACTTCTATAAATTAAATAAGATTTACTGTTCCCGAATGTGTTTAACTTACAGAGGTTTTATTGTAGTCTTAAAGTTTGGACGAAAAGTGCTTAAGTGTCTACATCATAAGGTCGGTTACATTAAGCGTCCACTGTGATGTTTATGGGACTTTATAATATAGATACCTAAGCTCTTAGGGAGAAACAAGCGCTTGAAATAGTCCAAATTTTAAGGTTACAATAAAACCTCTATACTTGAACACTTCTATAAATTAAATAAGATTTACCGTTCCCGAATGTGTTTAACTTACAGAGATCTTATTGTAATACTGTAAACTTTAAGTCTGGAATATATAAAAAGCTTAAAACATGAAAATATAGCACTAATGAGTAATGCACACACACAAGACTGAATCAGGAACACTTTTTAGCTAGTTTTATTCGATTTCATCCTCTATTTTTATGAAATCACACAATTTAAGAGATTTTTAGTACTTTTAAGGCAGGAATTGCGTCGTGAACATTGGTGGCTGAGGTGGATGTTGCCTATAGTGAGCCATTTAGAACTGAACTAATGAACCAGAATGGTCTCGAAAGTCAATGCAAATTGTCCAAATGACCAAATCAAGGCACTGGGGGTTAAGAGGGGGATAGGAGGAGGCCAAAACTAAACCTAAGATAGAAAAAAAATTGCTAGAAAATCATCAGTGGTCACTAAATTTTTGTAAATATTCTTCTATTTGACCATTCGATGAAAGGAACCTAATGGCCAAGTTTCGAGTTTCAGACGTGTCCCGTTTAGCTGCTAAGAAATTTTCAAATTTTGTCAATTTCGGTTGGAGTGGTCGCAGTTAAGCGCAGTTATATTTGCAAAAAAATCTATGTTAGCAACACTGTGTTAATACCCACAAAATGTGCAAAGTTTTAGATCTTTGGTCGGTCGGTCGGTCGGCAAGTATTTTTTAGCAAAGCGCAAAATCAGTCCATTGAATTTTCCTATAGTCTTGTAATAGAAATATTTTTTACAAATTCTTTGCGCGTTATTCGCACCGATAGTTCAGCGCTTTTACGGCAGCATCTTCTCTATTCTGTTCTCTACAAGCAATGATGAGCGTGCTCGGTGCTCGTGCTCGTGCTCAGACAAAATTTGGTGCTCAGTGCTCGCGCTCGTGCTCGGCAAAACCGAAGTGCTCGGTGCTCGTATTTTGAAGGTGCTCGAGCACCGAGCACCATCTGAGCACTATGTTCAGACTTTATGTCTATTGAAAGCTTTAATCCTAGACATATGTAATGCAAAATACAATCAAAATGTCAAAAGTAAGATCAAATGCCGTCCAAGTATATGCTTAACTATAAAAACTGATGTCATTTTGCAATAAAATAAGCCAACTGTTTATAAAAGGATGAAAGTAATTATTGAACGTTAACTTTAAAATTAAATCAAAGTTTGTTTAGATTTGATATTTATATTAAATTCTAACTTTAGTTTCAGACTCAAAAGGTCGTCAGACGCCACAGTAAATATTGTACCCTTTAATACTGATCGTAAATCTCTGGGGGTAGAGGTTTATAAGCAAATGACAGAAAGATCTGATTGAAATCTTTTAAACTTTCTCATACTTTATAATACATGTATTACTATATCAATTTCTTAGAATAGCAGTTCTCATAGTTTTATTCAATAAAATTATTTATTTTTACATTCAGTTGAGTCATAGGAACAGTTTTCTGTACAAAAGATATTATTTTTCTTATATGGATACAAAAGAGTACATTTTACTTTATAGTTGCAAATATAATGACTCTCATCAGATGTTATTTCTCGAGTTCTTTGTCTACTTTTCGAGACAGAAGTTTCTGAATCATAAAAAGTTAAAGTATTATAAAAAACTGATATTTTGTGGAATTATTATATATTTGAGCCAAAGTTCTATGTCATCGAATTTATTTTTCTTGAATTTTATATAATCACATGCATTTTGTAAATCTTGGAAATCAAATTTTTCTACTGCAACAGATTTTACAGAACTGTATAACACTTGTATTAAAGAAAATGAAATGATTTGAATGTCATCTTATTCTAAGAAAACATTAGTATTCCTCAAATCTTGTTTTTGTTAAAATGCACTTTATTTTAGAATTTTGTTCGATATAACTTTTTCCAAGTCTTAACATAGGTGAGATAAAATTCATTAATCCTTAGTGCATATAAAGCCAGCCAAAAAGTCTGGCTTCGACTCGGCGGGGAGCTTTAAATCTTTTCTTATTTATTTCAATGATATGGACCTACAATTCATTTGGTGTTTGATGACTTTTTGAGTCTGAAACTAGTTTAATTATTAAACTTTAAAAATGAGTTCTCGAAGTGAAAGAAGTGATGACATAGACATTGATATAATTAGTGATACAGAAGTGACAAAGGAAGACAAATGGAAAACAAGTGATTTTTTCATTAATGATATTAATGAAAAATTGTTTAAATGCAAATATTGTTCGCAGAAGTATTCGCACAAAACTTCAAAGACTGTTTTGAAAAGACATTACACTAATCAACATTCAATGTCTTCAAAGCAGATGAAAATGACTTCTTTTTTCAAAACTAGTGCTCCAAAAGAGCCAAAAACTTTTCGGCAATGTTTATCTGAATTTATAATCAGTGGTAATCATGCTTTCAGTATTGTAGAAGAACCAGAATTTGTGCAAATGATTAGATTTTTATCTTCTAATGTCGAAATACCTTCTCGATTCACAATCAAAAGAGATATTATTCAGTTATACACTAGCTGTAAAACGAAGTTAATTGAAATATTCAAAGAAATGAATTGCAGCATAGCGATCACAACAGATATATGGACCTCTCTTTCGAATGATCCATATATTGCAATTACAGTTCACTTTTTTAGAAATGAAAATTTATGTCATGTTTTATTGGATTTTGATCTAATACCCCATCCTCACGATGCTGAGCAGATTAAATATACAGTACAGTGTGTCTTAGAAAACTTTGGTATAATTAATAACATCATATCATTGACAACAGACAACGCGACAAATAATGTTTTAGGCATATCTTTATTCAAAGATTATCTAAAACAAGAGTTATATATTGAAAGAGAAGCTTTCCACTTATCCTGTTTTGGACATGTCTTAAATCTTAGTGATCAAGAAGGTATTAAAACTATTGGAAATACTTTAGTAAACTTGAGAAATTTGTGTTCGGCTATGAAAACCTCTTCTAAACAGAAACAACTATTGGAAGAAACATCGATTGCATTGAAACAAAAGTACTACAAACTCAAGAGAGATACTAACGTACGCTGGAATTCGACTTATATAATGATTGAGAGGGCCTTGAAATTAAAAAGAGTTTTAAAATCACTGAGTTGTGAAGAGAAAAGTGTTTTTAATCAAAACAAAATTTCTGACACAGAATGGGATGATTTGAACTCAATATTAGAGTTATTGAAGCCTTTCTATGAGGCAACATTTATGGTATCTCAGCAAAGTTACCCAAGTTTGTGTGTTGTAGTTCCTTTATTCGATAGTTTACTACAACATTTGCAGAAACAAAAATATAATAATAAACTTTTAATTAAAAATACAGCGAAATTAATGGAAAATAAACTGAAATCATACGAAACTAAGCTTAAAAACGACTTATCATACTTTGCAGTAATATTGGACCCGAGACTCAATATAAATTATTTTAAAGAACGACAAAAACCAGAAGAGTTCGTGAAACTCAAAGAAAATTTCTTACAATTCTACAAAATTAATTATTGTAATCAATCGCTCTCTACCTCTGATGATAGCTTTATTGAGGGCAAAACAACACTTTTGCACTCGATTTATAAAAAGAGAAAAATAAGTGATGACGAAGAAGTTGAGCGTTATTTTGAATTTGCACCAGAAGACTCTGATATTGATTTGATTTATTGGTGGTCTTCTCATAAGTCTTCTTTTCCTCATTTGTTCAGAATGGCATTCGATATTTTGAATATTCCTGCGACTAGTGTTCCGAGTGAGCAGATATTCTCTAAGGCTGGAGATATAATCACTAAAAAGCGAAATAAACTATCGAAGGACTCAATTCAAGCCATAATGTGCGGAAACTCTATGTCTAAATTCTTAAAATCTGAATAATTCATTGCTTTTTAAATTGAAATATTTCTTTTGTTAAAATAAAGATTTGGTTTGACATCGTTTTTATTAGTTTTGATGTTAGAACTGAGTGCTCGGTGCTCGTGCTCGGTGCTCGAGGGTAAGATGCTCGAGCACGCGCTCATGCTCGGCAAAATTGAAGTGCTCAGTGCTCAGTGCTCGCTACCGAACACCGAATGCTCGAGCACTGCTCATCATTGTCTACAAGTGATTAGTTAGTTTGTGCCAACTTTTAAATTTGTGTTAGTGATAGTATAAATTGGTTCTGCATCGTTAGTTAGTTCTTTCTTTCAAAAATCTTCAATAATACTTTCAAATAATCCTAAATTTAAAGCAATTTATACTAAAAAAGATGCTGAATTGTAGAATTCAACAAACTTTTCGTTTAGTAACAATTGCGCAATTTTTAAGATTACAGTTAAATCTCTGTAAGTTGAACACATTCGGGAACGGTAAATCTTATTTAATTTACAGAAGTGTTCCAGTTCTAGAGGTTTTATTGTAATTTTAAAATCTGGACGAAAAGTGCTTAAGTGTCTACATCATAAGGTCGGTTACATTAAGCGTCCACTGTGATGTTTATGGGACTTTATAATATAGATACCTAAGCTCTTAGGGAGAAACAAGCACTTGAAATAGTCCAAATTTTAAGGTTACAATAAAACCTCTATACTTGAACACTTCTATAAATTGAATAAGATTTACCGTTCCCGAATGTTTTAACCTTAAAATCTGGACTATATGAAGAGCTTATTTCTCCTAAAGGGGACTTAAGTGTCTATTTTATAAGGTCCGTTACTTTGAGCGTTCGCTATGATCTTTACGGGACTTTATAATATAGACACTTAAGCCCTTTAGGAGAAATAAGCTCTTCATATAGTCCAGATTTTAAGGTTTCAATAAAACCTCTGTAAGTTAAACACATCCGGGAACGGTAAATCTTATTCAATTTATATATGTGCTCCAGGCTTCAGCATAGAGGTTTTATTGTAACCTCATATATTATGGACTGTAATAATAAACATAGTATAGCTTATGGCAAACGTCAGTGATATGCACGGAACATATATAGCATAGAGTCGAGTTCGCCTATCGGCGGCTGCGGCGACGTGCTACTTGCTTGTTCGCGCGCGCGCGCGTGGGAAGACAGACTACAAGGGAGAAACTTAGGCTCGAAGAGCGACAGCAGGTCCGAACAGTTTGACGGGATACTGGTGTTTGACATGCGGTACCATAGCGGACTCTGGCTTAGTTGCGACTAAGACAATCGGTGGGTTCTCTTATGCCTTTACAACAACAGAAGTATATTATAGCACAAATGCACAATTTAATGGGGGCACAATACCGACTATGGCAGGCATTACTCTCACGGTGAATAATCTAAGTCTAGCGGCAACACCTCCAGCTGAGATCCAGCTAACAAGGACGGACTAAAATGTGTTTAAAAACGTCATAAAAACGCCCTGTTAAAAGGAAGGATGTAATAAAATAATGAGAAGACGCCCGTCAAAGACTTGTCACGATGTAAGTGCAATTCAAATTCTATTGTCAGTATGAATTATGGAATGGATTAAAAAGAGCTAGTGGTCTCGGTGGCAGGCTCCACTCCTGGTGATGCCCTTCCGTCAATTTAAATGGAACAATTAGAACCAGGTCCCAACTGTTCATTTCACGTACACCAGACCGAAGTCCGATTGCACAGTGTAGGCAGCTCATCATATTGCCCCAGTCGCACACCCTCACTTAGGATCCCCACTCCTCCCGACGAACTTAGTGGGTCCGCCTTGAGGTCAGAATCCTTCCCTCTCGAGAAGGATGCACTTCCTCGTACTTTCCCTCTTAGTTGGTCGGGAGAGACGAATCTAGAGGAAATATACGTCTTCGGACTGTACCAACTAATAATTACATGTTTCAGCGAGGTGCCTAACACCTCCAGCTGAGATCCAGTTAACATGGACGGACTAAAATGGGGTTAAAATAACGCCATAAAAGCGCCATGCAAAATAGAAGGATGCCTTAAAAAGATGAAAAGACGCAAGTCAGAGACTTTTGTCACGATAAAAGTGCAAGTCAGAGACTCTTGTCATTATGAATTATGGAATGGATTAAAAAGAACTAATGGTCTCGGTTTTTATAAATGGCCCGGCCACTAGTTCTATGAAAGTTATCGCCTCTCATGAAGTGGCGATAAACTTTCAGGGTGCGGAATACGGTTAATTCCGCCCAGAGATTAACTATCTCAGCTGGTACAGAGAAGACTCTCGTTAGTACCTCGAAGGTCTCACGGGCAACCGCTCCACGTGCCCCGAAGACTAACCCGAACGCCTCGACTCTTGCTTCCGGCATATCAACGTAGTTTCGGACTGCCGAATGGAAGTCCTCAGCCGCGTAATATGATCTCTTGAAGCAACCGTCTGCACTTAGGGGACTTATTCGTTCGAATGGGCAGGTCACGTCAAGTACGTAGATCTTTCCGCCATTCACACAAACGATGTCTGGTCTACGGCGACCTTGACTCGAGGGAAAAGTCTTTTCCTTGTGAACCGTAAACCCTCTCTTAGACAGATACGTGACGATGTCAGTCACTAGTGCATCATGTCTTTCTTGTGTTAGACACCGCTTCGTGTAATAGCAGCTCTGTGTAATGTGGGAAATTGTCTCATTCTTATTGCACCTATAGCGGCAAGGCGCAAAAGAACCTTCTGACTGATCACGGCGAGCATTTCTCAAATGCCTTCGTGCATTCGCTCCACATGGTAACGCATTGAATCGGAGCTGAACCGCGCGACTGAACACATTACCCCGGAGCACTTTACTATAGCCAAGTAGCCACCGGTTTCCAACTGGACAGTTAGCAAACTCGGCGACTCCTCTACCATCCGCAGTACCCCCTGCTCTATCAGACCAGTACTTACACGCAGCTTGCGCCGACGTGAGGAGATAAGTCTGATCCTTATATGTTACGTGTAACAGAGCATGAAGCTTACACTTCAAGGTTCGGCATTCCTCCGTCTTCAGCCATTGTAGGATCATCGGATTGTCACTCCTCCCCAATTTATCAATCCTTGTCAGTAGCATCTGCGGCACAGCGAATCGGAGATTCGTTATGCCTAACCCGCCCTTGCTGACAGGCATGTAAAATAGTCCATCTATCGACCATCGAGGCAAGTAGCAACATCGCTTCACAAAATCCCTGATCTCGGCGTCCCACTGCTCCAGCAGTCTGGCATTTATCCTGCCAAGAACTGCTTCATGCAGGATGCTTGGGATCAGGTGCTGTCGCACGAAGTACAGCTTCTGTTCGGGCTTGAGCGGGGCTGATTCAATCCAGCCTAGCTTCCGTCTCACCGTTGCTACACATGGTGATAGTTTCCCGTTAGGGTTGAACTGAATACCCAGATATTTAAACAGATCGCTCTGATTAAATATACATCTGGGTTCGCTACCGTTAATTCTAATTCTATGTGTTTTCCTCAGTGCACTAATCTGTAGCCCTGGGGCCGAGATCCGACACATCAGAACACACTTAGAAGGATTGATTGACATGCCCTTCCTCTCTAAGAAGTCCACACAGAATTTGATCAACGCATTCATTTCGTCCTCTGATTCAGCCTCTAGGGCCAAATCATCCGCGAATGCTTGACTACACACCTTATGCCCGTCCCCAATATCGATGCCGATATTGGTTGGGAAAGTTCGCAAGAGCTCATCTATGACCATATTGAAGAGAAGCGGGGATAGTGGGTCTCCCTGCTTAACGCCAACCGTCATCATGATCTCTTCCTCAGACAGCTCGCCCCCAATGCTTAGCCTCGTGGAGCTGCCTGTCATTACATTGTCTATGTATTGGATCATATCTTTATGCAGGCCGAAACACTTGCAAGACCTAATTATACTGTGTCTGGACACAGTATCAAAGGCCTTTGCTATGTCTAACAAGAGTATGTATAGACGTTTATTACGGCGGCAGGTGTTTCTAATGACCCAATCGAGAAGCGTTACATTCTCTAAACAGCCATCCGCTTTTACAAAGCCTCGCTGCGTATGGTGAAAGCGCAAAACTGACGATTAACGTGAAGCGAGAACACAGTGCAACACTCTGACAAAAATCGAGCCGACAGTAATCGGACGATAGTCCGCTGGGTCGGAAGATTCGCCTTTCTTAGGTATTAAGACTGTCCTATTCTTTTGAGGCGTTCGGGGACAGTCTTGAGCCACATACACGCGTTCAGGAAAGCGAGCACGCAGTTAGTGGGAGCCCATCTAAGTTGGAAATAATTCAACCCATCAGGACCCACCTCTTTGCCACTCTGCTTCCTAATTGCCTCTGTGACTTCTTCCTCAGAGAGTGGCCTCCAGACCCCACTCCCATCTCCCAGACTCATGGGTATCTGATCGTCAGTCACGCTCAGTTTCTCGAAATAGGATTTCCAGTACTGAGTGGCTGCGTCCAGTGACGCTTTAACTTTTACCGGAAAACCAGTTTCAAGATACTGCCAGAGAGTCCCCTTGGACTTTTTCCACATTTGCTGATGCGCAGCATACGAGCTTTTAACGTCGCTCTGCCTCCGTGACCGGGCAGAACTGACATGCGTTCTACAACGTACATTCGCGGATTTATGTGGTCTCTGACCTCTTTCGAGAATAACACGCTTCCTAGACGGTTTAGGGCGGTCATCTCTCCTTCCTCCGCTAACGGTCTTCTTGCTAGCGGGCTTAGGTGGCATTAGATCGATGAGAGCTTCTAGAAGTGAATCTATAGTGCTCCCACCATTGATCAAATCATGCAACACATCCAAAAAAGCCGAAGCTTCTCCAAGTGAGATCTCGAAGAGCAGACCTTCAAGATGTTGTTTGAGTGTCGGCGTTAACCCCTTCGTCCTCAGTCACACCGGACCCATCGTTAGATGAGCCCATGGCGCCGGTCTCCAGGGTTAGACCTTGGTGCAGAACCTCAACAGCACGTTTGTAGCCCGGGTCATAACAGGCCCGGTCAATGCTATTTTGGTTCCTCCCCGGAAATAGAGGGAGAAGACTAGCCATCTTGTCTCTTCGTTCACTCCACGACATTCCATGAACATTTTTAGCAAGTCTCAAACTCTTCCTCTGTCCAGATGTTACGAGGCTTATGGTGTTGAATGCGGAGCTCCTTCTGGCGGTCTCACTCGTCCTTGTGCTGGGTCCGAGTGTGTTCACAACCCACGGCTGGAGAAGAAATCTTAACCGCACAAAGTACAGACAAAGTTCCCTCCGCCGCAGGCGCCGGCTTGGGACTGACCGGCTCCGGGGACCTGAGGTCTTTGATTCCCCACGTAGTCCTCCCGACTACCTTCCTCTTCAACCGCCAGGACAACCGTGGTCGTAGGAACACCGTTTCTTCAAACGTAGCCGGAGCTTCCCCCAGCCACGTCGGATCTCCCGGTGCCCACAACCATATCCGACTCATCGTATGAGCCAGATAGCTCGGCACAACGTCGAGCAGCTCCCTTAGCAGGGACAGAGTACTCGTTATCAGAGACTCGCTGGTCCTGTTCACATTCCACCACGTGAGCTCCCTCCAAGACGCCTCCAAGAAGGGTCCTTACCAGGTCCTTCCCCACACGAGTCGTTTCCGGCCATGTCAGTCAACCCCCTTTGCAAGTCGGGTTCAGCCTGTGCACTGGGCTCCACAGCAGAATCATCGAGTGGTCTACTCTGAGCCGGTGTTATTGCCACTCCCTTCACCTGTATTGTTTAAACAATATCTTAGGACGTGTTGCCTGCCTTCTGAGAAGGTTTCAAAAAGCCTCTCACATTTTGTGCACAGGTAAGATGTAATCTTGACCTGATGCACTCGCTTAAGATGTCGTTTGAGCAGACTGTGTGATTCAAAAGTCTCACAACAGTGCGGCTGCGTACAGACATGTAGTAAATTTCTCTCATCTGGAATGGAGAAAATCTCATGCGGGCGTGCGACTAACGCAATATCGTTGCCAGATTTTGGATGCAAGCCTGGCGCATCCTTGCCGCTAATTCCTTTATTTTCTGCAACGATTAAGTTTACCCTGTGAGTGGGGAGTCGGCCCAAACACAGGGAGCAACGGCCTTCTCGAAACTCCACACTTTGGTAGCCATTGCCAATGGGAGAAAAAGGAGCGATAGAAACTTGGTGATGGATTTTTCACTTGCTCTATCGATTTGGAACTGACTGATACCCAGTCTCTGTGAGAATAGGTGTTGGTTTCCACAACAGGAGCTCAGCTAATAAGACTTAGAGCTTACCTGAAGGGAGTGACGGGACACGGCACATGACGCCCACCTATCCACTGAGCAGGAACTTTCACGCCAAATCGCCAGCTCAGAGGGCGTGAAACAATAAGGTTTACCAGGCAAAAGTCCGATCGCTTTCTACAGAAACTACGACCGCTTACAAACTGCTGCTTTATCGTGTAACGAGGTCCATATAGGGTTGTCTCGCCGAAGTCTGCCTTCTGATGAGGATAGATCTCCCTTGTCAAATCTAACTTATATACGCCCTACCCCTTTTGTCAAACAACAGGGAAGGGTTCTACTATATAAGAATCTGAGCAGCTAACTCAGTTAGTGTTAGCATGACTTGAGTTAAGGTTAATAAGTAACCAAATCCGTTCTCCAGCAGCATATGGTAACAGGACCATTGGCTTACAAAGCATTATCTGTCCTCCATATGATGGTTACAAAACCAAAACATCTAAGTTTCAGCTTTGCAACCATACTTCCCCTGGAACCGAAAAACTTTGGTTTCCCGGAAGTTGCCCGTCGAGTCATTTAAGGAACTCAGACGGATTACTGGTTGGCATCGTTTATGGTTAGAACTAGGGCGGTATCTGATCGCCTTCGAACCTCTAACTTTAGTTGCAGTTTGACTGCTGTAGAGTGCAGTCGCATTGTGTTCTCTCCCAGTGTATCTGTTAAAACTAGTCAAAGTTTTCATAATACATACTCATAGATTTTGTGCCCTTTTTTATATTGTGTGTTCTGATTAGTGCGACCACTCTGGTTGACTGCTCAACATTGAATGACTTTTTTTGACTGTGCCAAAAACTCACTCGATTACAGAAACTACGTCTGATTATTAATTTTTATTATTTGTTTTTCTGACGCTGTTTTCGAATCTTCCATTACGGTTGCCTATTGCTGAGCCCCCTAATCATAATGGCCTCTGTTGCGCCTAAGGGGCGGAAAGCGAAGCCCTGCCCTAGTATTGCCATCACATCTGCATCCTCATCTGATGCTGAGGATCAACCGAACGCTCCTACACATGCATCTGTCGCCGCCACTATAGAGTTTGGTGATGCAGATATAATCGCATCACTCAACTCAGAATTTGACCGCTGGATGGCTTCTCTAGAGTCTCAACACATGCGCTCTGCTTGTAAAGAGAAGGTCCGCGATTTCTTCAGGCGAGCCGTTTCTCTCGCACAAGAGGCCCAGCGAGCCTGTTCTGTTCTTCGTGCACAACTCGATGCTAACAACACCTTCGCTGGTCTTCAGTCATCAATCAACACCCAACAAAAAACGATTAATACTATCGCCGCTTTACTGAAGAAGGAGCTTCCTGCCATCAAGGAACACGCCACTTCAATACCATCGGTGAGTCCTTCGCTTTGTCAGCCGCATAGCGATAAGCCAGTTACTTTTGCCGAAGTTACCGCGAAGCGCAAGCGCGAGTATGAAAGACAGCCTGACTTCCTGCTGATCGTTCATTCTAAGTCTCACACGGACTCATCCGTCACTCGAGCTGACCTTTCCCAAGCAATCGATCCGGTGTCCCTCGGAATAGGTGTGTCGCAATTTCGTCGCTCAAGAAATGGCCGCGTCGTAGTCGCTGTCCGTAACCCTCAAGATCTTACGGTGCTTAAAGACCGACTAGCCCAAAATCAGTGCTTTGTCAGCCAATATGAGCTGAGTGAACCTAAGCGACGCGACCCACGTATGAGGCTCCTTTCCGTCCCCAAAGACGTAGATGATGACGAGTTGACGCACGCAATTTTCACACAAAATACTGAAATAAAATCAGTATACTCGAACCTCATGACCTTTAAGGCTGAGATGCGTTTTATCTTCCATGGCCCCATTATGAGAGATACCCGTCACATTGTCATCCAAGTCTCTCCAAAGCTCCGTAAGGTCATTAAGTCCATAAGTCGCCTTCGCATTCAATGGTCCCTTATCGAGGCTGAAGACTTCATCTTAACCACGCGATGCTACAAATGTTGCGGATTCGGACATCGTTCTGTTTGCAAACGATCGGATGGATCTTCATATACTTGTCCTCACAAAACCACTTGTTCCCACTGCGCTGGCGAACATAAATTTACCGAATGCCCCAACAAAGACGATCAGTCGAAAGCCCAATGTGCAAACTGTCTTGCGGAGAAATCCCGATCCAAAAACGCGAATACCCATACTGACCACTCGGCGCTGAATGAATCGTGTCCTCAATTAATACGATACAAACAGTCTGAATTTAATCGCACTAACTATGGCTAGTTCACCGACTACCATCACTCAGTCTCCACATCTCTCGATCGTACAAATTAATCTTCATTTGTCGAAAAGCGCCTCAGCCCATCTCTCAAAAATAATCACCGAACGACACTATGATGTCGCACTTATACAAGAACCATGTCGTCAAAGGAACTGTGTGCGGACTGAACGGAGCGAACCACATTGTCTTCTCTTCGAGAAACCCTAAAGCGGCGGTCGCAATATTTAACCGATCACTTTCGGTACACCATATCGTGCATCTCTCAGATGCAAACCATTGTGCAGTCTCGGTCGGCACAGGCACAGAAGAATTCACTTTTATATCAGCTTACCACAAGCCTCGCTATCCTTTTGACAATTCGAATGATGTCGCGAAACTATCCACCATAGTCGTTGACCTCCGGGCAAACAAAATTATCATCGGCATAGACGCGAACGCCAAGTCTCAGTCTTGGGGTAGCTCTGAAGAGGACACACGAGGTCGAGTGGTAGAAGAGTTCATAGCAACCGATAACTTATTTCTTGTTAATGATGGCCGTATCCCAACCTTCGCCCATATAAATGGCGAACAGAGTTTTATCGATTTGACAATTGTCAACAGTCGCGCCCTCCGCCATATAAATAACTGGGAGGTTTCTACTGAAGACTCTGCAAGTGACCACCGCTACATATTCTTTGATGTATCGACTTCTTCCACCCCGCAGGACCAGAGATCATCATCCCGACGCTTCAATACGGCCAAGGCGGATTGGGAAAAGTTTGATCATTATCTCCTTTCAAAGAAGACGTTCCTCCACTATCGTATTACCAACGCTATTACAACTCAAAACATAGAAAATGTCGCCCAAATCTTGGTCGGAACCATCTTCACAGCCGCTAACAAATCTATGCCCAGGAAAAGGATGACTCAATATTCGGTACCATGGTGGACTGAAGACTTTTCCACCCAGCGTCGCTTGGTTAGGCGCCTACGAAATGCGCTGAACAGAACCACACATGATCGTGATGTTAAACAAGAGGCCTATAAGACAGCTTTCAACCGATATAAGACCATGATTACGACCGCTAAACACCAATCCTTTCGTGCGTTCTGTACCTCTACTCCTTGGGGCATAGTCTACAAACTATACCGCCTTAAATATGTTAAAAGGACTCCCTTCAGAACCATTCGCAGGTCGGACGGAACTTTCACCACCACAGAGCACGAGACGATTTCAACACTTCTAGAAGGATTCTATCCCTCTGACAACGGGGATGAAGACGACTCAGAGCAATCCGAGTCCCGAATAGCAGCCAGTGTTGTACCAGAAACCAACGATGACGGGCCGTTCACTGAAATGGAAGTCCAACACGCAATCAATCGGATGGGTAACCGTAAAGCCCCAGGGCTCGACCTCATTACTGCTCCGATCATGAAACGTACCGCTCTCACCCTTCTCTCTGAACTGACTCTTTTCTATAAAGATGTCTCATTTTGGGATGTTTTCCATCAATCTTCAAGTCAGCCTCCGTCACTTTTATTCCAAAACCTCACTCAGTCAGCATCGAAACCCATAAAGCATGGAGACCTATTTGCCTTCTTTCGGTACCGGGAAAAGTGTTAGACCATCTTCTAATCCAGCGCATCCAGTGGTTCTTACACTCAAGACAATTGATGAGTGAAAATCAGTTTGGTTTTAGACCACAAACGAACACAGTTGATGCCATAGAGAATGCTTTGGCTATCACGCGCTCCTCATTGGCTCGTTGGGAAAGAGTAATTCTCGTCTCGCTTGATGTCGAAGGTGCGTTTGACAATGCTAAATGGCATCGAATTTTAGCCCAACTCAAAAGTAAAATGTGCCCACGAAATCTCTATCGACTGGGACTCCACTATTTTAGTAACCGATCCGTCACTGTAGAGACTGAGTCCACCACTGTCTCCCGTCCTCAAACTATGGGCTGCATGCAAGGCACACCATCAGGCCCAATATTTTGGAACATTTTATACAATAAACTTCTTGAACTACCATTTGAGCAGGGAGTTGTAGTTCAGGCCTTTGCCGATGACGCACTTCTCATAATTCACGCCAAAAGGGAGGACGAGCTGATAGAAAAGGCCAACCGAGCTCTCAGGGAAATCGAAGCCTGGAGTAGCCGTGTACAACTTCATTTCAACGCTTGAAAATCCAAGGCACTTTATGTTACTCGCACGCGTCACCCACAACCATCTCCTCTTATTCGCCTCGGTGGTATCAGTATAGAATTCGCCCATTCAATCAAATATCTTGGAGTCATTATCGATTGGCAGCTTCATTTCACAGAACACATAAATTATGCGGTCGGAAAAGCGAAAGACGCCATCAGCAAGCTATCGTTTGTTTCGCGCTCGTTATGGGGGATTGGGCCGTCGGCGATGAGGACCATCTTCAACGGGGCGATTGAACCAGCCCTAATGTACGCACTTCCGATATGGGTTGACAGAGCCCGGATAGACCGTAACTTGCGGAAGATCCGATCCGTGCAGCACATAGCACTTTTGAGAGTGACGAAAGCCTATAGAACATCGTCAACGGAAGCCCTGTGCGTGATAGCTGGTGTTCCTCCCATTAGTTTACGAATGGAACAATTGGTAGCCAACCATTATATCCGCAGAGGGACACGACCAATTGGCGAAAGAAGACCTGGACCTCATCTCGACCTAATGACATTTGACCGACTCGAACGAAACCTTGAATACTTTAGTCAAGTCCATCCCGCCCTACGCTCTCAAGTCGAGTCGGTATCGTTCGATGCTGAAATGAACATCTACACCGATGGCTCAAAATCAGATACATCAGTCTCCTCCGCCTTCTGCGCCCATCATTGTAATATTTGGTTCGACGCCAGTTTCACTTTGAGTAGTGAGTGCTCCGTGTTCCAAGCCGAACTTTACGCAATTCTTCGAGCTCTTCAACACGCCGCGGCAATTCGACCAAGCTCCGTCTGCTTGTATACGGATAGTCTTTCATCACAGTACGCAATTAATGGCTTTACTACATACAGCGCGCTCGTGAGAGACATCCATCATTATTTGTACTAACTAAAAGCCCTAGGCGTCCGCACAGCGTTGATAAAGGTTCCAGCACACTCCGGGATCGCAGGCAACGAAAGAGCCGACCAAATGGCCAGAAGTCACCAACCATCAACCGAACCGGACTTCCAGCTCATTCCGATTTCATACTTCAGACGACGGGTTCTCCTGCGGCTCATTGATGAATGGGACAATCGCTGGGCTTCTGCGAATTAAGGCCGTCACAGATTTGCCTTCCTTCCATCAGTTCGTGACCGGCTAGATATGAGCTTCCTTGATCCAAACTTTTACATCAGCCAGTATCTAACAGGACACCGAGATTTTGGTATCTATTTGCACCGAATAGGCATCAAACGAGTATCGACCTGCCGGCACTGCTCCAGGGAAGATACGGCTAACCATCGTTTACTTGAATGCCCAGCGTTCTCAGACCAACGAAGAATCATGTCCGCGACGATCGGCATAACAGTTGGCGAAGCAACACCGCTTCAACTTCTAGTTTCCTCCGAGATAGCCTTCGACGCCTTTAAAGAATTCGTAGCTTCGGTGGAACGGATTCGGAAAATTACAGAAGCGGCCACCACAGGATCCACTCCAATCGGATGATAGACGGAACAGGCGCGGAAAAGCAAAATGACCACAACAGCGCACTCAGTCTGATGTTTTATAAAAAATTCATTTTAGTTTTAATTCTTAATTTTTAAATACTTAACTTAATTAACTTATTTTACTCTGCTTTTATATGGCGCACAGTTTTCCGGGACGACCCTGCGGAACCAAAAGCTGGCTAGCAGGAATCTTCCGGCGCTGCGCACCACATTTTATTTTATAAAATAACTGCACTCACCAACGAACTCCTTTGTTATGTCTTGTTTATCTTCAATAAGTTCATTTTGGCATCGCGCACCATACCAATGAGTCATGTGCGTGTATCTGCAAAACATTTAATTTTTTTATAAATAAACTGAATAGAACCTCTAACTTTAGTTGCAGTTTGACTGCTGTAGAGTGTAGTCGCATTGTGTTCTGCTCTTCCATAGTGTTATTTTTATAGTACTAAGCCTTCATAGTGCTTTCTTATTCAGTTTGTGCCCTTTTAGTGCCTCAACCTGTGCGACCGTCTACGTCGAGTGCCCAACAGATACTGATATTTCTCGTTCGTGCTTAAAACTCACTCTCATACAGAAATTACGTGCTCTGTATCTCATATCAAATTACCTGACGTTATTAACGTGCTTTATACTATCATTCATCTAACACTTCTCATCTGCCCTCTACTAATCGTCATAGCTACTCCACCAACTCACGTCATTGCCAGCACTAACAACAGCGCCCTCTGCAGTGCCATCTCATCTTAATAGCTACCATTGCGCCTAGGGCGCGGAAACCGAAACCATGTGCCAGAATCGCAATATCACCCTCATGCTCTTCTGAGGATGAGAATCAGCCTGATGGCCCCACACTTGCCTCAGTTGCCGCAACGATTGAGTTCGGCGACTCGGATATCATTGCATCATTGAACTCCGAATTTGACCGCTGGATGGCTGCTTTAGAGTCTCAACAGATGCGCTCTTCATGCAAGGACAAGGTCAGAGATTTCTTCAGACGAGCTATCTTCCTAGCTCAAGAGGCGCAGAGAGCTTGCTCTGTGCTTCGGGCACAGCTCGACGCGAGTAACGCTCTCGCTAATCTCCAGTCATCAATGAGTGCCCAGCAGGAGACCGTCAACACTATCGCCGCCTTACTGAAAAAGGAGTTGCCAATCATTAAGACTCACACCGCTTCATCTACCACGGTGAGTCCTCCATTTTCTCAGTCGCCCTGCGATAAACCTCTTACATTCGCGAAAATCACTGCTAAGCGCAATCGCGAACCCGAGCGACAGCCTGACTTCCCCCTAATTGTTCAGGCGAAGACTCACTCCGACTCAACCCTAACACGAGCTGACCTATCAAAGGTTATTGACCCAGTCTCGCTCGGCATCGGAATATCACAACTACGCCGCTCTGCTAACGGTCGAGTTATATTGGCCGTCCGCGATCCCCAAAAGCTTACTGCGCTAAAAGATCGACTAGCCCTAGATCACCGCTTTACAACACTCTACGATCTCAAGGAGCCGAAAAAGCGCGATCCACGTATGAGACTTCTCTCAGTCCCTAAGGACATAAGCGATGACGAGCTGGCTCACGCGCTATTTACGCAAAATTCAGAAATCAGATCCGTTTATTCAGATCTGATGGCATTTAAAGCCGAACTGCGTTTTATCTTCCATAGCCCAATTAGTAGAGACACCCGTCATATCGTCATTCAAGTGTCTCCAAAGCTCCGCAAAATCATAAAGTCCATCGGTCGCATCCGCATTCAATGGCATCTCATTGAAGCTGAGGACAACATCCTGGTCACAAGATGCTTCAAGTGCTGCGGTCTTGGACATCGCTCCGTCAGTAAACGACTGGACGGCTCATCATACGCTTGCCCTCAAAAAACCACCTGTTCCTACTGTGCCGGCGCGCACAAATTCGCTGACTGCCTTAATAAGACAGATCAGACTAAGGCCCAGTGTACGAACTGCCTTTCGGACAGAGTACGATTCAATAATCCGAACATTCGAACTGACCTCACCGTGCTCTCCGACTCTTGCCCTCACTTAGTGCGTTACAAACAGGCTCAGTTCAATCGCATTAATTATGGCTAGCTCTCCGTCCTACAACGCACAGCCCTTATGCCTCTCGGTCCTGCAAATCAATCTGCATCTGTCTAAAAACGCCTCATTCCATCTTACAAAAATCGCTGCCGAGCGGCACTACGACGTAATCTTCATTCAAGAACCTTATGTACTCAAGGGAGCCGTTCGCGGACTTAACGGAGCTAGACATATTGTGTACTCGACGGACAACCCTAAAGCGGCAATTGCGATCTTTAATCGGTCACTGTCCGTACATCACATCTGCCATCTCTCTAACGCATATCACTGTGTAGTCTCAATAGGCACAGGCACAGAACATTTCACCTTCATATCGGCCTATCATAAGCCTCGAGAACCTTTTGATAACTCGGCCGACATTGCAAATCTCTCTGCCTTGGTAGGTGCGCTCCAGTCGAACAAACTAATCATCGGCATCGATGCAAACGCTAAGTCTCAAGCTTGGGGCAGTCCCGAGGATGACACAAGAGGTCGAGCGATGGAAGAGTTCATCGCAGCCAACAACCTGTATCTTATCAACGACGGCCTTACTCCAACATTCTCCAGGATAAACGGCGAGCAAGGTTTTATCGATCTCACGATCGTTAATAGCCGCGCCCTCCGCCTTACACGCAACTGGCAAGTCTTGACAGAGGACTCCGCCAGCGACCACCGCTATATCCTATTTGATATCTCACTTTCCTCGGCCCCGAAAGACAATCGCGCATCATCTTGGCGTTTCAACACATCAAAAGACGACTGGGACAAGTTCGACAGATACCTTCTTTCAAAAAGAAACTCTCTCCATTTTAGCATCGCCAACGCACGAACAATGGAGGCTGTCGAGAATGTTGCACAACTCATACTTGGCACCATCTACACAGCTGCCAACAAGTCTATGCCTCGGAAAAAGCCATCTTACTACTCGGTGCCCTGGTGGACCGATGACCTTTCCAATCAGCGCCGTTTAGTCAGACGCCTAAGAAACTCCCTCAACAGGGCCAGAGTTGATCTTGACACGAGACGGGATGCGTATCGATCAGCTTTCAACCGCTATAAGACTATGTTAGCTTCTGCTAAACAACAATCTTTTCGTGACTTCTGCACTTCCTCATCAGAGTCCGATCCGTGGGGCGTAGTTTACAAGCTGCATCATCCGAAGTACAGCAAGAAATCACCATTCAAAACCATCCGGAAATCGGACGGGACCTTTACCACCACAGAACGGGAGACAATCGAGGCACTTATGGAGGGATTCTACCCTTTAGATACAGGAGCTGATGACTCCGAAGAGCAATCTGAATCCCGCAGAGCCACTACCATCCTCCCTGAGACTGAAGACGATCTACCCTTTACTGAGATGGAAGTCCGACAAACCATAGACCGAATGAGTTACCGTAAAGCCCCCGGTCTAGATCTCATAACAGCTCCAATCTTGAAGCGCACCTCTCTTACTCTTCTCACTGAATTGACACTGTTTTACAACCGCTGTCTCACTGTCGGGTGCTTCCCATCAATATTCAAGTCAGCTTCTGTCGCTTTTATCCCAAAAACTAACTCCGCCGAAATTGACACTCACAAAGCCTGGCGACCCATCTGTCTTCTATCAGTCCCAGGAAAGGTCTTGGACTCCTTACTGATCCAGAGGATTCACTTGTTCTTACAATCGAGGCATTTGATGAACGGTAGACAATTTAGCTTTAGACCGCAAACGAGTACCGTTGATGCAATCCAGAACGCCTTATCCATCACACGTTCAGCACTCGCCCTTCGGGAGCGAGTGATCCTCGTCTCTCTGGACGTCGAAGGGGCCTTCAACAATGCCAGGTGGCACAGAATATTGTCACAGCTCAAGCGGAAGGCCTGCCCTAAAAACCTCTACCGGATGGCTCTGCATTATTTCAGCGACCGCACCGTCACTGTTGAGACAGAATCCATGTCTGTCTCGTGCCCTCAGACCATGGGCTGTATGTAAGGTACGCCGTCAGGTCCCATATTCTGGAACATCTTGTACGACGAGCTCCTTGAGATCCCTTTTGAACAGGGAGTAATCGTCCAAGCCTTTGCCGACGATGCGCTCTTGATAGCCCATGCTAAGAGGGAAGACCACCTAATCGAATTGGTTAATCGAGCGCTTAAGCTAATCGAGAATTGGAGCATCAGGGCGCAACTCCATTTCAACGCCCGCAAATCCAAAGCTCTTTACATTACTCGCACTCGACATGCACAGCCATCTCCTCTCATTCGCCTGGGCGGCCAAAGCATTGAATTCGTTTCCTCTCTTAAATATCTGGGCGTGATCATCGATTGGCAACTCCACTTCACAGAGCATATCAATTACGTTGTCGGCAAGGCTAAGAACGCACTCAGCAAACTATCACTCGTCTCGCGTTCCCTATGGGGAATTGGACCGTCAGCAATGCGCACCATATACAATGGCGCGATTGAGCCAGCTCTCCTCTATGCCCTCCCAGTATGGATCGACAGAGCTCGGATCGATCGTAACCTGCGAAAGCTTCGATCTGTCCAACACATCGCCCTTCTAAGAATGACGAAGGCGTACCGGACTTCATCGACAAATGCATTGTGCGTGATAGCGGGCGTCCCTCCTATTAGCCTGCGGATTGAACAACTGGCTGCCAACCACTACATCCGTATCGGAACATTGCCCTCTAGCGAAAGGAGACCCGGACGGTATTCCAGTCTGCTAACCTTAGATCGCGCACAGCGAAGGCTACAAAACTTTGATCAGGCGCATCCAGCTTGCCGTTCACAAATAGAACCAACTTTGTTCGCTGCTGAGATGGCCATATATACAGATGGGTCAAAGTCAGACACATCGGTCTCCTCCGCTTTTTGCGCCTACTTTCGGAACACTTGGTTCGACTTCAGCTTCTCTTTGAGCAGCGAATGCTCCGTCTTTCAAGCAGAGCTATACGCTATCTCACGCGCCCTCCTATACGCCCTAGAACAGCACCCTAAATCCGTATGCCTGTACACTGACAGTTTATCTGCACAAAATGCCATCAATAGCTTCAACACTAACAGCACACTAGTCAACGAAATCCAACAGCAGTTTCATCACATCAAAGCCTTAGGCATCCGTGTGGCGCTTGTTAAAGTGCCCGCACACACTGGCATAACCGGCAATGAAAGGGCAGATCACCTGGCAAGAAATCACCTCACCACAACCATTCCTGCCTTCACCCAAATACCAATCTCTCACTTCCGACATCTCATCAATAGAAACCTTCTTGCAGACTGGGACAGCCGCTGGGTACGGGCAGTAAAAGGACGCTTGACATACGCCTTCTTTCCCTCAATTCATGATCGCCTAACGGCAGACTACATCATCCCCGACTTTCACGTCAGCCAGTATTTAACGGGGCATGGGAATTTCGGCAACTATCTATGCCGCATACAGTCAAGACATTCGTCCCTCTGCAAATTTTGCTCCAGCGACGACATCGTGACACACAGACTCTTGGAGTGCCCGGCGTATTTCCCTCAAAGAGAAGCCTTGGCAAGAACAATTGGTCGTCACATAGACAGCACAACACAATTGCAACACTTCGTCAGCTCACCCCAGGCGTATAATGCTTTCAAAAGTTTCATATATGCCGTAAATCATATTCATGCGGCACAACAAACATCTGTCCTCCATAGTCAAACAATTTTCATAATTCTTTCGTCTTTGTTTCCATTTCATTAGAAATTCTATCTCATTCCTAATAATTGTACATGGTTTAACTTTGTTAACACTTTAAAAGAGCATTTCAAGTCATAAATGGATGTTTTGTGACATGAAGAAGTACACGCACCATACCACTGAGTCATGTGCGTGTCGTTATTAAATAATTCAATAAACAATGAATTTAACCTCTAACTTTCGTTCTTGATTAATGAAAACATTCTTGGCAAATGCTTTCGCTTTAGTTCGTCTTGCGACGGTCCAAGAATTTCACCTCTAGCGCCGCAATACGAATGCCCCCGTCTGTCCCTCTTAATCATTACCTCAGATTCCGAAGACCAACAAAATAGAACCGAGATCCTATTCCATTATTCCATGCAACATTATTCGGGCCGTTGGCCTGCTTTGAGCACTCTAATTTTTTCAAAGTAAACGTACCGATCGCCTATGACACTCGGTAAAGAGCACCATAGGACAACTCGATAAAGTGTTCAGTCAAGCAGTGGCCACTGGCAAGTGGACCACCTGACTCGAACTGAGATCCAACTACGAGCTTTTTAACCACAACAACTTTAATATACGCTATTGGAGCTGGAATTACCGCGGCTGCTGGCACCAGACTTGCCCTCCAATAGATCCTCGTTAAAGGATTTAGATTGTTCTCATTCCAGTTACGGGGCCTCATAAGAGTCCCGTATTGTTATTTTTCGTCACTACCTCCCCGTTCTGGGATTGGGTAATTAGCGTGCCTGCTGCCTTCCTTGGATGTGGTAGTCGTTTCTCAGGCTATCTCTTCGGATTCGAACCCTCATTCAGCTTTCAGCTTTCAATGAGTGCAGTCGCAAATTTTTGCTCTTATCTTGTGCTATTGTATACTGTGTTTTATATATCTTTGTGCGTCTGTTCTCGATAAAATTTGAAAGCCAACTGAACTGCGCATACTCGGTAAGTAAAAAGTTAACACTTACGGTTATGGTATCTGATGATGAGCGCATGAAGTTCACCTCTCCATCTGGTGATACAATAACACGGCGGCAATTCTCGACTCTCTCGATGCCATCTAACGACCAGGTATATGTAGCTCTTGCAGAAAAGCAAGAGAGTCTTCAGGAAGAGTTCGTTGATTTCTTTGACAATATCAACAGATAACGCATACGAGCAAGCGATCTCGATCGATGTCGTTCATTTTTCGAGCGAGCGATATCGTTAACCAATGAATTAGCAAAAGCGCATGCCATCACTGTTGCTAAGCTGCAGACCACAGATAATCTGGTCGGTGAACATAGTCGATCAATCAATTCAGACTATTGAGAAGTGTCTTGCTGAGCAGATACTTCCAGGCATACAATGTTTCTCTGACCGCTCAACATCATCGAGTATTACTGATTCGCCGCAACTTGACATATCTTCACTGAGCTTTGCCTCCATCGCCAAAATTAAACCGATGAAATCACTAATGCGGTCCTCAGACCATCCGATCATTGTTAAGCCGAAAAGCAAACAACAATCCATAGCTACACGTACCGATGTCGTCTCCCTCGTCAATCCCATACAAATGGGAATAGGAGTCACTCGGTTCCGTGCTGCTAAAGATGGTCAAGTTATTGCTCTCGACAAGGAGGAGTACATGGAGCGGATCAAAGATAGGCTTATAAAAGATCGAGTATTCTCAGCTGTCTATGAAGTCCGCGAACCGCGTAAAAGGAATCCACGAATAACAATGTATGACATCCTTGAACAAGACTCTGATGAAGAGATAGGTGAAACTATATACAAACAGAATGTGGAAATCAGCTCCACATATACTGATCTCCTACGCTTTAGGACAGCCATTCGCTTATTCTTGCATAGAAGAAATAGAGACAACACGCGAAATATTATAATTGAAGTACCGCCCCAACTCCGAAAAATTTTTATTAAATTGAAACGCGTGAGATACAACTGGAGCATGTTAAGAGTTGAAGACCACATCCTAGTCACACGGTGCTTTAATTGCTGTTCTTTAGGTCATCGCTCTAGCCGTAAACTTTCCAATGGCAGCATTGAGAAGTCCCAGCATAAACGGTCTGTAGTCAGTGTGGGGCTGAACATAAGTACATCAACTGTCCCTTCAGAGATGACCCAACCAAAGCGAAATGTGTTAACTGCGCTGCAGAGAACACAAGAAATCCGAAGACTAAGATCGATGTAAATCATAACGCTTTCTCATCTGAATGTCCATCACTCCATCGTTACCGTCTGAGTGAATTCAATCGAACCGACTATGGCTGTTGAAGATCAATGTAATTCTCGATGTCTGTCTGCTATCCGAGTAATTCAAGTCAATCTCGGAAAGTCCAAAGCAGCGTCTGAACAACTAGTTCGTCTGGCTTCTGTAAGACAATGGGATGTCCTGCTAATACAAGAGCCCTCAGTATACGGAACAAAATGTACCAATCTTTCTGGTCTTCGGAAATGTTACGGAGAACATCCTCAAGATGCCATTGCGGTTAGCAATAGCTCCCTTTCGGTATACTTCCATCAGAATATATCCAACAGAGACTTCTGCGCTGCAACAATCTCTTCTAATCGCGAAAGCATCACTTTTGTGTCTGCCTATCATGCTGGGAAACCTCGCCATAATCAGTCGAATGATGCTGACATTAGTAGGATTGCGACATTGTTGAACATGCCGGACCTTCAACAAGTATGCCTTGGTATCGACGCAAATGACTACTCTCCTGCTTAGGGTAGCAGGGATGAAAATAACCGTGGTAGAGAACTGAACGACTTCATTGCTTCGCAGAACCTCCTCATTTTGAATGATTCTGAAGAGCCCACATATGTTCACCCGGCTGATATCGGGACGAGTACAATAGATGTTACCATCATTACACAGCGGTTGGCCTCTCTGGTTTCTGATTGGAAAGTCCTAGAGGAAGTAATATTGAGCGACCATCGATATATACAATTTGAAATAGCTCTCTCTTCCATGCCATTCAACATGAAGACGCACTCCCGTAAGTTCTGTATAGCGAGAGCTGGTTGGTCCAATTTCACTGAAGAACTTGAACAGTTTAGACCTATTCTTCAACAGGCAATCGAAAATGCAGAATCGTCGTTAGATGTAGAGGAAGTTGCCGAATTATATATGAACAACATTAATCGCATTGCCAACCGAACGATCCCTCGATCACGCCCATCTAAATTCTCGGTTAGCTGGTGGACACCGCAACTATCCAATCACCGAAGGCTGGTCAACAGACTTCGCCGACGAATGAATCGAGGTCCTGACATCTATGCTGAATGTCGCACTGCATACTTAGATGAATACCATCGGTACAAGACAGCTATCATATCTGCCAAGACGCAGTAATTTCGCGAATTCTGCGTTGTGGACACTGAAAGGGATCCATGGGGATGTATTTATCGAATGCTTTCTTCGAAGACCCAGAAAACGGCGTCGTTAAAGCCCATTCGCAGACCGGACGGTGAATACACGACCACTGAAATCGGTACAATGGAGACGTTATTGGAACAGTACTTTCCGATGGATAACATTGAGGAAGATACTGTCGAGTTAACCAACTGTCGTGCGGAAGTATTAGTGCCTCCTCTAAATCCGGATGATCTCCCATTTTCTCAATCGGAAGTACAAGAAACCATGCTTCGTATGAAAACTAACAAATCTCCTGGAAACGATCTCATAACAGCGCCAATTTTGAAGAAAATCGCACTTGTGTTACTATCGGAGATTACCGCGTTATTCAATAAATGACTTGCTCTGGGCTGCTTCCCGAGACCATTCAAAATAGCAGTTATCAAATTTATCCCAAAACCCAACTCGGCGAGTATCGAAACGCACAAAGCATATAGGCCGATATGTTTACTACCAACAATAAAATAAGCGCTTGACTCACTCCTAATTCGGCGAATACAATGGCATCTTAACACCAATAAATTAATGAGTGACTGACAATATAGTTTTATTCCGCAAAAGTCCACCACTGATGCTATTCTTAACACTCTAGAAATTGCGTCTGATTATCGCCAGAGAGGATGGTGCGTCTTACTCATCTCTTTGGACATCGATGGTGCTTTTGATAGTGCGAAATAGTCCCATATACTTGCGGCACTCAAGCGGAAGGATTGTCCAAGGAATCTTTATCGTCTCGCACAACATTACTTCCACGAGAGAAGCGTCATAGTAGAGTCCGAATCGGTCAGAATTTCACGAACAGCAACGCAAGGGTGCATGCAGGGATCGCCGTCGGGGCCAGTTTTCTGGAATATGATGCACTCTTAAAACTTGAATTTACACCACATACATATCCACAGGCCTACGCAGATGACGCGTTGATAATCGTGTGTAGAGCGAGTTCGAAAGTTGTAGCTGAAAGGGCGAATACTGCGCTGGGTAATATCTATGGCTGCAGTCAATCAGTAAATCTTGGATTCAATGCCCGGAAATCCCAGATCTTGAATGTCGGTAGAGGCTCGGAGATGCTACCAAAAGATATTAGGCTTGGTTCGGAGCGTATTAATTTCTTTAACGAAATAAAATATCTTGGTGTAACAATAGGCCGCCAGTTGAGTTTCACGTCGCATATTCGGGAAATATCGCACAAAGCTATTACTGCAATTAATCGATTCGTGACAGTATGCCGAATAAATTGGGGAATGTGTTCGAAGACCATGACTGCAATCTGTTTGGATGCTATTGAACCGGCAATTATGTATGCCGCACCGGTCTGGGCTGGCCAAGCAACGATAGCTCACAATTCCCGGCGTCTGAAGACAGCACAGAGAACGGCAAAATTGTGAATATCTCGGGCGTTTCGGACGACTTCACATGAGGCTCTGTGGACAATCACGGGACTGACTCTAATACTGATCCGAATTGAACAGGTGGCAGGCAATTACTATGCAAACGTGGGACAGGAACCATCATCGCCTAATTATAAACCGAAGTATATAGCCAACATTCCATTCGAAATAATTGAATGGAGAATCCCATACTTCGAAAATGAACACCCGAGCCGTAGAGTTTCAACATGCTCCACAATCACAAGATCCAGTGATGCAATAGAAATTAGCACGGTTAAACGAGCTATAAGAGATGAGGCGATTCGTGACTGGAATCATCTTTGGGTAAACACCAATAACGGGAGGTTGACTTTTAATTATTTTCCATTAATCAGTGATCGAATGAAAGCGGTTCATTTCACTCAGGGTACTATCTCCACTCAATATGTCAGCGGGAACGGAGACTTTAACGCATATCTGCACCGGTTTAAAACCCCAAGATGATCCACATTGCCAACATTGTGGCTCATTCGACGATGTGCCCCATAGACTTTTCACGTGTCCTCGGTATGCGGAGGCTAGGCGGGACTTCTCTGTTGCCATTGGACGGAATGTTTCGGAACTTCCGGAGTTGCAGAACGTTTTTCATGCTTCGCATACTGCGAGAGCTTTCATAACATTTATAACATGTATAACCAGAATCAACTCATCTACATCGTAGAGCGGAGACGTGATGCAGGCAATTATTGGTAGTCCGCCATTCTTCCTTCGGAGGGATGCGGTGCTGGGAACCAATAATAATCTGACATCAGTAGCAACGACTCTTCACATGATGACACGGAGCAGCTTTTTCCACGGGGATTTGGCGCTGCATGTTTTATTAGGCTCGCCATTCAACGAAGGCCTACTTATGGATAGTATGCATGTTTTATTAAGTTAAAATAATCTTTTTTATGATTGCAGTATTATTTGTTAATTTTCTTTAAATTTTGTATATTCCTTAATTTTGTACAAGTGCAAATCACTTTAATTTCTGGACTGCACTCTATCGTACCAATGAGTGTTGTACGAGTACAGATGTTCGCTTTTCTTCTCCCTGAAACTGAATCAATAAATAGGATTTATGGATTCGAACCCTCATTTCTGTGTTTGGCTTTGAGCGACTTCAGTCGCAAGTTTTTGCTCATGTGTCTGTGCTATTGAGTTGTATACTGTTTTTTTGTGATTTCTATTAATAATTTTGTGCAGCCGTCTCTCACGAATTTTGAAATACAACTGAACTGCGCATACTCAGTAAGTATTATAGTTAACATATACCATGATGGTGTCAGATGATTAGCGAATGTCATGTGCTACAACATCTGCTGATGGATCCAAGAGGCATCTTCGATTTTTTCATCCTTATCCGATGAAAAAGCCCAGCTGGATTTCGTTGGAAAGAAAAACAATCTTCAAGATGAATTTGCTGAGATTTTGATAATATGAAAGGACAAAGGATACGCCCTAGTGATCTAGACCGTTGTCGATAATTTTTTCACCGTGCTATATCATTGGTCAATGATGTTGCGATGTCTCTCAATGTTACAATGGCCAAGTTAAGCACCACAGAAAACCTTGTCGGTGAACATAGTCCTTCTATCCAGGCCATTGAAAGATTTCTTACTAAACAAATACTTCCGACCATTCTGTCTTTCACTGGTCAATCAGAACTATCTCCCATTACTTTGCCACATCAAGCTGAATCGTCTTGCCTCCATTAAGAAGGGAAAATCGACTTTTCACAGAATACGAGCTTATGATCACTAAATCATATTTAAGCCTAAAAACAAACAGCAATCAACTGCGACGTGCACGGATGTTGTTTTCTTCGTGTATCCTATACAGATGGGAATAGGTGTCACCCGTTTTCACTCAACCAAAGATGGTCAAGTTTTTCTTGCACTTGATGAAGTAGAGGACATGGAGCGTATCAGAGACAGACTTACAATAGATCGAGGCTTCTCAGCTGTATATGAAGTTCGTGAATCGCACAAGAAAAATCCACGTATGATCATGTACGGTGTCCCTAAGCATGAATCTGATGACAATATCGTTGAGACTATATACAAACAGAACATTTAGATCAACTTTGTGTATACTGACTTCCAATGTTTTAAGTCATCTGTTCGCTCTGTACTACACAGGAAAAACAAAGGCAATACTCAAAACATTGTCATTGAAATTCCTCCACAACTCCGAAGACTGTTAGTTAAGTTGCAACGCGTTCGGTACAACTGGAACATGATTAGAGTAGAGGATCATATCTTGGTCACGCGTTGATCTAATTGTTGCGCACTTGGTCACCGAGCTAGTCGTAAACTTCCGAATGGGACCGTTGAGAAATTTTCATACAAACTAGCCTGTAGTCAATGTGGAGCCGACCATAAGTACGACAACTGCCTTTTCAAGGATGATCTGTCTAAGGCCAAATGCATAAACTGTACTGTAGAGAACGCACAAAATCCAAATGCCATGATCAACACAAATCACAACGCATTTTTCTCTGAATGTCCGTCACTCCATCGCTATCGTCTGTCTGAGTTTAATCGAACGGACTATGGCTGTTGAAACTCAGCATAATATTCACAGCTCATACAATCTTCGCGTTGTACAAATCAATCTTGGGAAATCTAAGGCAGCTTCGGAGCAACTTGTCAGACTGTCAACAGACCGGAAATGGGATGTACTTCTAATTCAAGAACCTTTCACGTATGAGCCAAAATGCGCGCATCTATATGGCCTATGGACTTGTTCGGAAGGTGTACAACCTCGAGCTGCCATAGCAATTAATAATAGCTCTTTATCGATATACTTTCATCAGGATATATCAGATAGATTTTTGCGCTGCCACCATCGCCACTAACCGTGAAAGTATCACATTTGTGTCTGCGTATCATGTGGGTAAACCTCGTCACAATCAACCAAACGAGATGAACATTCGTAAAATTGCGACATTGCTAAATATACCTAAGTATCGAAGAGTTTGCCTCGGAATAAACACAAACGCCTATTCTTCTGCTTGGGGTAGCAGAGAAGAGGATAATCGTGGCAGAGACTTGAATGATTTCATTTATTCGCAAAACTTATTTATCCTTAACAATTCTGAGAGACCAACACACGTACATCCGGCTGATATTAGACATATGATAATAAACTGTCGAGTTTCTCCGTTTGCTGGTGGACGCCCCAGCTCACTGATCATCGCAGACTGGTTAATAGATAACGCCAAGAATGAATCGGCGCTCTGATATCTACGCAGAGTGTCGTGCAGCCTACTTAAAGGAATTTCATCGATATAAGAACGCTATAATGACCGCTAAAACGAGCTAATTACGTGAACTCTGCACAGTGGATACAGAAAAAGATCCATGGGGCTCCATTTATTGAATGCTTCGCTCTAAGAACCAAAAGACAGCGCCTTTCAAACCAATTAGAAAAACAGATGGTGAGTTCACTACCACCGAAACCGAGACCATTGAGACTTTTTTGGAATAATATTTCCCACTGGATAACATTCTGGAAGATAATGCGGAGGCAGCAAATCGCTGTAATGAAACTTTGGAGCGACCACAAACTCCGGATGACCTTCCATTCTCACATTCGGAGGTTCAAGAGACCTTTCTTCGAGTGAAAACTAAAAAGTCTCCAGGAAGCGACCTTAAAAGAGCGCCAATTTTAAGGAAGATCTGATCTGTGTTGCTACCATAAATCACTATGTTATTCAATAAATTCCTCGACATGGGCCACTTTCCGAGATCATTCAAAGAAGCACTAATAAAGTTCATTCCGAAGGCGAACTCAGCGAAAGTCGTAACACAAAGCATTTCAACCGATATGTCAATCACCAATCATTGGTAAAGTATTAGACTCCCTCCTTATACGGGGCATTCAGTGGCATCTCTACACCAATCATTTGATGAGTGATCGGCAATACGGCTTTGTCCCACAAAAATCCACTACAGATGCCATTCTTAATGCCACA
The DNA here is from genome assembly GCA_018873245.2 of Archegozetes longisetosus. Classification (NCBI taxonomy): domain Eukaryota; kingdom Metazoa; phylum Arthropoda; class Arachnida; order Sarcoptiformes; family Trhypochthoniidae; genus Archegozetes; species Archegozetes longisetosus. The sequence goes on along the minus strand of JAEMBT020000019.1, from coordinate 119,233 downwards.
AGAATTGCCTCCGAATATCGGCAAAGAAGATGGTGTGTGCTACTCATTTCTCTGGACATCGAAAGTGCGTTCGATATTGCAAAATTGCATCATATACTAGCAGCACTCGAGAAGATGAACTGCCCGAAAAAATTTATCGACTTGCGCAGCACTACTTTCATGAAAGAAAGGTAGTCGTAGAATCCGAATCGGTCAGACTTATGCGAACTGTTGACTTGTTGAAAGGTGAACAGCCTCGAGCAGCTATTGCAGTAAGTAATAGTTCCCTATCGATATACTTTCATCAGAATATATCAGTTAAAGACTTCAGCGTTGTGACCATCTCTACCGATCGTGAAAGTATAACATTCGTATCTGCTTATCATCCGGGCAAGCCAGTCGAATGAGGTAGACATATGTAAAATGACCGAACTACTCGACATATCTGACCACCGAAGAGTATGCTTTGGAATCGATACAATTGCCTATTCTCCTACTTGGAGAAGCAGAGATGAGGATAACCGTGGCAGAAACTTGTGTAATTTTATTTCTTCGAATAACCTTCTCATTCTTAATGACTCTGACGACCCTACGTATGTGCATCTGGCTGGCATTGAGCATAGCATAACAGATATTACGCTGGTAACATCTCAGTTGGCCTTACTGTTCTCGGATTGGAGAGTCCTGAAGGAAGTCACAATGTGCGACCACCGATATATACGATATGACAGCTTTATCTGCCTCTCCGGTTGGCTTGAGAACTCATTCTCGTATGTTTTGCGTAGCCAGAGCTGACTGGATCACATTCATAGCAGGACTTGAAAGGATTAAGCCAATCTTCCAACAGGCAATCGATAACGCTGAATCCGCACATGGTATAGAGGCTGTTACGGAACTATATATATTAATAAAATTAGTTGTATCGCAAACCGGTCTATTCCTCGAGTTCGGATTCTCCGTTTGCTGGTGGACGCCCCAACTAACTAACCATCGAAACTTGGTGAACAGATTGCGTGGACGAATTAATAGGCACTCAGACATTTACGCTGAATGCCGTACAGCCTATTTGGATGAATTCCATCGATATAATAATGCCATCTTGTCTGGTAAAATGCGTTGGTTTCGTAAATTTTGCAAAATAAATACTGAAAGGGATCCATGGTGGTCAGTCTATCAGATGCTTCGTTTAAAGAACTCAGACGATGCCGTTCAAACCAATTCGCAAACTGGATGGCGAGTTTACTACCACTGAAGTTGAAACAATTAAAATATTATTGGAGCAATACTTTCCAACAAACAATAGTCAGGAAGATACTATTGAATCGGCAAAACGCCGAATTGAAGTCCTGACCTCACCGCCAAATCTGGTTGATCTCCTATTCACTCAGCTGGAAGTGCAAGAAACCATCCTCAGAATGAAAACCAAAAAAGCACCGGGATTTGATATCATAACGTCGCCAATTTTAAAGAAAATCGCCCCCGTGTTACTGTCAGAAATAATGGTCTTATTCAACAAATGTCTCTATTAGGGCTGCGTTCCGAGAAGATTTAAAGGGGCTATAATTAAATTTATCCCGAAGGCGAACTCGACTAATATCGAAACGCATAAAGCGTTTAGACCCATATGTCTATTACCAACAATAGGCAAAGCACTCGATTCACTTCTTATTCGGCGCATCCAATGGTTTCTCTATACCAATCAACTGATGAGCGATATGCAATATAGCTTTGTTCCACAAAGATAAACCACTGATGCCATAGTTAACGCCTTAGGAATCGCATCTGAATATTGGCAGAGAGGATGGTGCGTTTTACTAATCTCATTGGACATAGAAAGTGCATTTGATAGCGCGAAATGGCCCCACATACTTGCAGCACTCAAGCAGAAAAACTGTCCAAATAAACTTTATCGACTTGCGATGCATTACTTCCATGAAAGAAAGGTCATCGCAGAGTCTGAATCGGTTAAAATATCACGAATGGCATCACAAGGATGTATGCAAGGTTCACCATCAGGTCCAATTTTTTGGAATATCTTGTATAATGGATTGTTGAAAATCACTTTCCCGGTACATACATATCGTCAGGCGTACGCTGACGATGCACTGATAATTGTCTGTGGTGACAATAAAAAAGTGGCTGCGGAGCGGGCGAACACGGCAATGGAGACCATCTTCCGTTGAAGTCAATCAGTTAATCTGCGATTCAATGCCAGTAAGTCTCAAATACTGAACATCGGCAGAGGATCTGAGGGCATAACCCACAGATATTCGCCTTGGCTCGGAGCGGATTGACTTTTTCAATGAAATAAAATATTTAGGAGTGACGATCGACCACTAACTTAGCTTCACCGCACATATAAGGGAAATGTCGCAGAAAGCAATCACTTCTATAAATCGGTTTGCAACTGTATGCTAGGCGAATTGGGGAATTGATCCAAAAGCCATGAAAACCATTTAGAATGGTGCCGTTCAACCGTCGATTACGTATGCGGCACCTGTTTGGGCAGGTCGAGCGGCAACGGAACACAATTACCGTCGTCTGAAGACAGCGCAGAGAACTGCGAACTTAAGAATCTCCCGGGCTTTTCGGACAACATCTCATGTAGCCCTCTGGACGATCATGGGTCAGACACTAATACTAGCTCGAATCGAACAAATTGCGGCCAATTTTTATGTGAATACCAGACGAACATTCAGCACACAATTACCGATCGAAGTACATTTCTTACATCCCATTCGACGTGATTGAAAGAAGAGTGCCGTATTTCGAATGTGAACATCCAAGCCGGCGGAGAAACACAGATTCTATTTTCCCAAGAACTGATAGTATAATATCTGTTCGCGCGGCGAAGATCGCAATAAAGGAGGCGGCGATCAGTGATTGGAATAAACTTTGGGTGAATAGCGAAAAGGGGAGACTAACTTTAGAAAACTTTCCAACAACAGACGATCGATTAAAAGCTGAGTACTTTATACTCAACTCTCTCATCACCCAATATGTTAGCAGACACGGAGATTTCAATGCATATCTACATAGTTTTAAACTTAGAGATGACCCGTCATGTCAACACTGCGGGGTCAACAGATGACGTCCCGCACCGACTCTTCGCATGCCCTCGATATGTGACGTGTAGGCAGATCTTTGCTGAAATCGGACGAAGTCCAACAATGGTCGCAGAGCTACGAGAGGTATTTTGAACAGCGAAGGAAACCATTTCATTTATGACTTATCACAAGCATATCCAACATAAATTCGACTGTATTATAAATATAAGATTAATAGTTAGAATTTACGATAGTCAGACATTTTAAGCTAAAATGTAAATCTAAGCCAATAATAATGCGCAGGCATGTCTTAAATCTCCTTCAAACCCATTTCTATTTTACCTCTCTAACTCTACTCTTTCATACTTTATATTTCCTCACCTGTTCATCTTTTTTCCCTTGATATTTCTTCCACTTTATCTTTCCATACCCTCTTCTTTTATTCTCTCACGCCTCCATCGACTCATCTCAATTTTCGAATCATGAGCTTAACGTGTCTTTATACAGTTATTGATTATATCTCTTTCTAATATTTTCTATAATGAGGTTCGATGCAAGGAGGTTCTTCGGTGATGCAAAGAGAGATAACATTATCTTCATGTTTATTATTTTATTGTATGTACGTAGGAATTACGCACACGGTTGATTTTTGAAAGATGCTGTAAATCCAGCGTTGTGTTCTATAGTACCTAATGAGTGTTGTAGAATGCATTACTGAACGATATAATATTACTGAATCAATAAAAAAATGGAAATTTGGATTCGAACCCTCATTCAGCTTTTAGCTTTTAACGAGTGCAGTCGCAAGTTTTTGCTCTTATTTTTGTACTATTTAATACTATATTTTTCATATCTCTTCTACCAAACTTGTAAAAGGATTTTCGGAAAGTTCCAGCGGCTTTCTTAGATGTATTATGCGCGTTCTATTTGAACAGTTGAAAAATTAATTACAAATCGATTCCATTTCTCAATTGAAAGAACAGATATTTGTCTTCAAATTTTTGTCAAAATATTTTTGTTATTTGTGTCTAAATGATGTCAGACCGAACTCCCGATAAGACTCACATACGTCACTGTATATTATACGAATTCAATCGTGGATCAAATGCCACAGAGGCCGCCAATAATATCAATGCTACTTATGGCTAAGCCATTAGTGTCCGCACTTGCCAAGGATGGTTCAGTCGATTCCGTTCCGGTGACCAGAACCTAGATGACCGCCCAAGCAGTGGCCGACCCTCAATTATGAACAGCGACGTTCTGAAAGCTCTTGTCGTTCCGTTGGGGACATGTCGATAATGACGGAAATTATATAATTGATTAAAATTTGTTCACTTCTTTTTAAAATAAAATTAAATACTTGATAACAACCCGCTGGAACTTTCCGAAAATCCTTATACATCTGTTGTTCACAAATTTTAGGGCCAATTGAACAGCGCATACTCGGTAAGTACAAAAGTTAACACCTACGGTTATGGTTTCTGATGATGAGCGCATGGCGTACACCACTCCATCTCGTGATGCATTAACACGGCGACAATGCTCGATTCTTTCGATGACATCTAACGAAGAGATACATGTAGCTCTCGCAGGAAAGAGAGAGAGCCTGAGGATGAGTTCGGCGAATTTTTTTATATCAACAGACGATACATACGAACGAGCGATCTTGTTTGATATCGTTCATTCTTCGATCGGGCGATATCGTAGACCAATGACGTAGCAAAGATACATGCTATCACTGTTGCCAAGTTGCAGACTACAGAGAATCTAGTTTGTGAACATAGCCGATCAATTCAGACTATTGATAAGTGTCTTGCCGAGCAGATACTCCTAGCTATACAATCTTTCTCTAGCCGCTCAACATCATCGAGTATTACTGATTCGCCGCAACTTGACATATTGTAAAGTCTGGATCTTTAATAGGAGCGTGTACGAAATCAATTTTTAAAATATAGCACTTTATTTAACATAACCACAAATTACATAAGATTTCACAGGATTTTTAACACTGGAAGAAAGAGCGAAAAATTTAGGAAAAACACGACATTTTATAGGAACAATAGGCGGGTTAGATTAGAAAATGTTTTACAATGATAGGCTAAACCTTTTAAGGTCAGTAGTACATTTAGCTATGATTGGAAAATTGTATAATTAGGACATACTTAGGTAGGTTTTAAGAGATGAAATATGCTTATTATAAGCTGTCTTCATAACTTGTACAGTTGAGACAAGTATGTGAAGATTTTCTTTTCCCAAACAAAAAGTAATCTTTAAGTCAGTAATAAATGTTGACATATAAGGTGAGTTATGAAAATTAGAGTTTAGAAATATAGGTTATTATAAAAATATTATGATATAGGTCTAATTAAGAAACTAAGACGTTATTACAATATCCCCACCTTATATTACACGACTCTGTGTAACGCGTAATTGGTTTACGTTGAATATTGCGAGATTAGATTTAACAATACAAGCAAAAAAAATTCTAAATTATAATATCATTTAGTTTACACTATTTGGACATTATGTATGAAAACCAAAATTACCCCGCAATAAAAAAAAAGATTATATAAGATAACATTTTTTTTTTAGATTTTTAAGACTATAAGTTCGACATATAAAGAGGTAGTTAATAATTTCTTAATGATTATATAATTAATTTTTTTGTGTTTTTTTTTTTTAATATTTATACTGGATTATTATGCCATGTTTGTACCTTGCCCAATTAATTAAATAAAAAAAATAATATAAAATATAAAATGAATGGTATGAACGTCAAACTTGAGGTATTAGCGATGATATCCATAATATGGCTGTGAGGTAAGGCTTGAGGTATTATAGCACCCACTTGTGCTATTTGAAGGGTAAATGGAAGTTTGAACACCATTTTGAACTGTTGTTGATGAGGTAGAAGCTTGTTGTCTATTGAAAATTATGTTTAAGATGGCGGAACGAATATCCTTGATCATCGTGCTGCTATTAATAAGATGGATGACAATGTCCGTGATTGATCTACCCAGTTGTCTTGTTGGTTCTTCATCTGGATTCTGCATATTTAATAGTTCGTTTATGAATAAAAGTTGAGTTCTAATGTTGTCGGCGATTCCTCGAAGTTCATCTATTTCGGTAGGAACTGTTCGGTGTCTATACGGTGTAAATGGTTTTGAAACATCACTATGCCTATGTCTTCGAATTCTATCTGACATATTGACTATAAAAGTTTTAATAATAATGTTAGACAAATAGTAGATTTATAGTTTAGTTTTACATAATTCGTTGCTAGCACGAAATAACTGTGTTTTGATTATAATGTGGAAAATAGATGACGTTTCGGCGAATCTGATTAATAAAAACCAGAAATTATTAAATGAGACGCGGTGAACAGGTTTTATACGGTTAATAAAACATTTGATGTTAAGTTTTCTCTAATGAAAAGTAGTGGTAAGTACTATAGACTTAGTAATGTGTGTCTGTCATAGCATAGCACGAAGTTACAGCGAAATAGTTCATAATGTGGATGATGGATGTCGTTACGGCGAAACTTTTAATATTTTATATGTATATATAAAAAAAATTAATTAATTTAAGTATTCGGATTACAACGGGTCACTATCAAACCTTGTGGATATAATCAGGGTTTTATGTTCTATTTATTAGAGAAATTTGAGGTGCTAAAAGCATATGGCTTAAAAGATATATATATTTTAATTTAAGTATATTTAAAAAAAATTTAATGTTTGTTTTGGTTGTTAGTTATATGTTTGAATGTTAGATGGCGTCACTGTAAGTCCTTAGTATTTTTTATGAAAAAAATTAATTTAAGTATTCGGATTATAACGGGTCACTATCGAATTTTATGGATATAATCAGGGTTTTATGTTCTATTTATTAGAGAAGTCTGAGATACTAAAAGCATATGGTTTAAAAGATATATATATTTTAATTTAAGTAGATTTAATTTTTAAATGTTTGTTTTGATTGTTAGTCATATGTTTGAATGTTAGATGGCGTCACTGTAAATCCTTAGTACTTGTGTAAAAAAAATTAATTTAAGTATTCGGATTATAACGGGTCACTATCAAAATTTTTTTTGATAAATCAGGGTTTTATGTTCTATTTATTAGAGAAATTTGAGATACTAAAAACATATGGTTTAAAAGATATATATATTTTAATTTAAGTAGATTTAATTTTTTAAATGTTTGTTTTGGTTGTTAGTCATATGTTTGAATGTTAGATGGCGTCACTGTAAGTCCTTAGTACTTGTGTAAAAAAAATTAATTTAAATATTTAGAGCTTAACGGATCACTATCAAATTTTGTGGATATCATTAGAGTTTTATGTTTTATTTACTAAGAAAATTTTGAGATTCTCAAATCATACGGTTTAAAAGATATTTATATTTTATTGTGAGTTTATTTTCGTTTATTAAACGTTGTTTATAGTAGTAACGATGCCTCAAACCGGTTATTTTAAAAGTTGAGACATAACAACAAAGAGTTTAAGGTTTGGTCACTAAAAGGTGAGTTTTTTTTAAATTTTTTTTTCTACAAACTCGTTTGTAATATTATTCCTTCTTGAGTTATTAGTTTTTTTTGCATTTGTATGCAGATCCCTTATTTTAACTTTAGAACGGCTCTCTGTAAACTAAGTTTACATATATGTATACATTACGTATACAAGTATTCAATTATACAGGCGAACTCTAGATACTACTGCATTTCAAAGAAAGATTAGTTTCTTTATACTTAATATATTAACTAATAGTTATGAATCGTAATTATTGACCTTGACTATGAATAATAATTAAGAATATTAGTTATGAATAACAAAAACTTTTTTTTTTTTTTTTTCAATTTTTTTTAGGATCATAGTTAGTAATAAAATAATGGATACTGTAATTTCAACATTAGACATATTCAATACAAGTAAAAGTAAGTCTGTCTAAGAGGTAAAATAAAAAGAAACTTATATATTGTTTTTTTTTTTTTTTTTTTTTTAGATATGAATGAATTTACAGAGGAGATTGCAAACATCTTGTATGATGTAGTGGAAAACGTCTCCCAAGATAGCATGCAATCTAATACATCGCGAGCTTTAGAAAGGTTCTCGAAGCCAAACAAGAGCGTAATATACGTAAGTTTTAAATTCGTTTTTTTTAGACTATTTAACTCAACGTATTATACTTTAGGTTGAGAAAAATAGGCAAATATTCGAGATTAACCAGCATAAGCCTGAGGATCAACATGAATACTTTGTTGACACGATTTTGGGTACAAGAAAGAGAAAAGGTATTAAGGAATTTAAAATTCGTTGGTGTGGATTTGATTCCGACTGGGACACATGGGAGCCCCAAACAAACTTGAGCATAGCTCTAATTCGAGCTTACGAGAATAAGAGGAGTGGTGGAAAGACCTATAGGGTTACTGGTGCTTCAGAGACCGTCAGTCTCAATTCATTAACCCCATCCAAACCTATTTTCCAATTGGACGGCAAATTTAATCGAGTTTTGGATTCTTATCTTAAGTATTATGAAACCAACAAATGGTTCATACCAGAATATGGATTTGAGAGGTTTGTTAGTATTTTTTTGTTTAACAATTTGATAAAGTCTTAGACTGTATTATCTCTTACAGTGATGAAACAGCTGGATTGCTGGCTTGCGAAGTCGAAATGCGTTTCTGGGCAAACGTGTGTATGGAATGGGAAAAATTAGAATCTTCCATCAAAATCTGTCCAATTTTAATGGGAGAAAATTGGACTTCACTGAAGGAAAAACGGGAAACATGTAAAAAGATGCGACAATATAGCAATTATAGATTTGGAACAAGATTGACGGTTAAAGTGAAGTTCTCAAGTCTATTACAAACAGGCAAACCGGTGTTAACCCTTCAGCACAACTTAACTTCTGAAAACGTAAAATTAACTGTGGGGTAAAATATTACCCCACGTCATCCACGCTTTATATCTGTTCCAGGTTAGTCCGAATGTTTTCAGAATCAAAGTTAGTCCTTATTTTTAATGTTTTCATTAATTAATTAATTAATTTCTAGTTATTATCTGCTACAGCGTCATCAGCAGTTCAATTGCTAGTAGCGACATTACAGCGCTGCGACACATATAGTAAACACAAAGCACTGCGATGTTAGGGGGAATTTCTGTCCTCACAAAGACATGTTGCCAGAAAATAATTTTTTAAAATAAAGTTATAATTCAAAATTAATCAGGATTTTTGTGATTTATAGTCAGATATATGACTGAGGAATAGCTAAATTTTCAAGAAATGACGACATTCTGTTGATTTTAGCGAGATTTTTAAAGTCAAACTTGGGAACATTTTACCCCACAGTTGTGACGAAGGGTTAAGTCTGGTTTTTGCTCCCAAAGAGAGAAACGGCAATTGGGATTTCATTCACGTTTTGTCTGTGTTGGTTGTCGGGAAAGAAGTAGTTAATCGAAAAGGTAAGTCCAATATAGCATTTAAATTCTTAATATCAAATATACATATATATATATATTTATATATTTTTAGTTTACTTGTATAATCCTCTAATTCGAGAAGAGGCCGAAAGAAATGGGTTAATAAACAACCGTGTTAGACAGTTGAGGAACGACATTTGTGTGTCTTATCCGATACAACTTGGATTTGAGGGTCAAGTGGACACGTGCGACTGCTACATCTGGGCTCTTCGGTTTATTTCTAATGTTGGCGACGGTTACGATTATGTTAATGAGATTGAATGGTCGGACTATAATCCTTATTAAGAAAATTTTTCCTGTTAATTTCACTAACATGCCTTTATATTCTACTTAAAATGAAATTGTAATCTCAATTTTTTTTATATTAAATTATAATTTTTATGAAATACTTTTATGTAATGACGAAAACACATACTTGATGATTAAAATATATTGGATTATAGAATAAAATATATCTATTTTCAAGAATATTTATATGTAAGATTATTTTTTTTTAAAATTTTTGTTTCCCTTTTTTTTTTCTTTGAACTACATCGTTTATTTACCATAACTTCTAGTAAATGATGTAGTTGTTACAACTCGTTTGATTCGAGTTAAAGCTATAGGGGAAATGGAGGTAACGGAAAGCCCATCTCCGCCGATGAATCACTGATTTTTCTATCATAAAACACCTTATAACTCTGGTGCATTTTCCTGCGCAACTTCACAAGTTTCAGTACTCCGTTACATAATAGGAGTACAATAATAATAGTAGTTATAACTCCAAAAGAATGACATATTTCTTTAACCATATATGTTCGGAGTTTTTATACAGCATTAAGATAATTGTATTTGATTGAAAGTCCGCAATGCACAAATGTGGTTTGAACATTTCTAGAGACAAGTTCGAAGGAAATTTTATTTGGAAGTGCGAGTTTTCAAATAGTCTTGAATCTACTTTATTTTGAGACCATTTCCTTCCAATAGTGTTTATAATATCTTTTAGAACAGCAAATGACGAAACTATTGTAGTTGCTAGGTAATTGTCTAGTTCATTGTTTGGGTTGTTTGGGCTATACGATCGTTTTTGTCTGTTAAACTCTGCATAATATAGTCGTTTATGTATAGCTAGAATATCATTGTCTATTTTACAAAACGTGCTAACAGGCTTTATAAAACAGAGTTCAAACTGATTTTGACACCATATAATTTGTGTCGGAATAGTTTTGTTATTCAGGAGTAATTCATTGCATGGCGATTGGAATTTTATGAATATCACCATATAGTTATAATCAAAAGCATTAGCTGGTGTAATTGATAAGGTTATAATAGTTGTTAAGAATAAAACTCGCTTGGTTTTCCGAAGAGGAGTTGGGGTTGTTGTCTGTGATACATTTGATTTATTATCAGCTTCTTCGTCGGATTCCTCATCAGAAACTAATGATTGAGTTTCAGTTACAATATTAGAGTTACGAGCACGTCGTTTAAGTTCAATGGCTTGCACGTTAGCTATATCAACTGAATTAGAACGTTTTCTTTTATAATAAACAGTTAATCCTATTAAAAGGACGATAATGATTATGATATAAAAGACGAAAGTACTTGATTGATTGTTTATCTCAATGGGATTTTTACGGTTATAAAACTGGATTTTACTTATTTCTGCATTATTTTGTTTTGCAATTTCCGTTAGATTCAGTTCGTGTAAAGACGGCATAAGATGGAATTGATTCTTTGACCCCAAGCTGGCATCATACTTAAAGTGTTTTGCACATTTACAAGAGAGGACTCGTAAGTTATTGAATTAATACTAAACGGAACACTAGTGGGTACAGCAAAAGCAAAATCAGGACATTCCAAAGTTCGATTATAGATCTTTATTTTAAGTGTGCTGCAGTAAATATAATTCAGTTTATCGGATACTTTCACTTGCATTATTTCTTCATCTACTACAATCTTAGGATCTTCACAAGTAGTTACTTTCCAGAACTTTTTGGAAATTGTGTCAGGAAGGTTTCGTTGACAAGACGCTGAGCTCGGCATTAGTATCAAGTTTCGTGAAGATTGTGTAATCTGATGCAATGCGGTTACACAGTCTCGAGCAGCGTCATAAATTACCATTTTTGGTCCGACATATTCGACAGAACAAAGTTTATCATTATTTTGAGTGTATAAAACAAATGGATCAGCTTCCATTGTATTTGTTCCTTTCCTTTTAGTGTAAGCTTCAAACTCCATTGAAACAAGAGAGCGGCTTTCATCTATTGTGCATGACTTGGCTCTGGCTAAGTTTAACGGACAATCACAAGGAAGGGTTATATTAAATATTTCAAATAATTTTTCATCCACTATTCCATTTTTCCATTTTCGTGAAATATCTTTTAATCTATCCTTTGTTAACATGAACTTTGATGCCAAATTTGCAACTATATGCATTGCCTTCGGCAAATTTTCTTGCAAAGTCCTGAAAGAAGCTGTAAGATCTTGTACTGCTACTCCTATTTCACTTATTTCATTTTGTAATGTTTGGAGTATCTTTTGGATTTTCATCTGATTTCGCTTGAAATATTCTGCCTCCATCAACATCTCTTCTTGCTTTCTCTTAATTGTTTCTAGCTCTTCAGCCGTACGGGAGCTTTGAACTAGTGATGCAGTAGAGACGCCTATGGTAGTGATTGAAGTGACAACTACTACTGCTAATAAAAATGCGGCGAAAATAAAACGTTTCTCCCTGTGAACAACTAAATCCTGTTTACTGGAGATGAGTGTACTATTGCAGAAACTTTTTACGGGTCTTATAAAATCTTCAATATAAGCATTATTGTACCAATTTAATAACTCAGTTTGATTACTGATTTCAAATATTGGATTTCTAAAAACAACACACTGTGAATCATAATGAATTTTCATAATTACTCGGTTTATTCCAGCAATGACAGGTTTGTCAGATTTACGCCACAAAACTGGCGATATTTTAGTCAAGGCAGACTCTACAAAACAGGAACACAGTAAAATCATCATTAAGAACAGTATACTTGTTGCTGCATAACCAAATCTATCGACTGGTCGTCTTATACGCTCTGATCTTCTTAGAGGTCTGTCAGTTATTTCATTATTCATGTACTGTAATCGTGGTAATATAATTAGAGGATCTCGATCTATGCCTAACCATTGATCGTCAATTTCTGTTGCTTCTGAATAATTATCAGATAAGTCTAGAATTTGATCTTCTTCTTTAGTTTCACTATTTTCGATTTTGTCCCTCTCTATTAAGCTGTTTTCCACAGGCGTTGTTCTTATTGTATCCGATGTTTCATTTAAATTTAAATCTTCGTCCATATCTATCCCTTCAGGGTATAGTTCATAATCGTCCGACCCCATTTCAAATGATGTGAACCCGGTTGGGTTAAAAAGTTCTGTTCTATCATAAAATAGTTTCATCCTTGAAACGTGTAGGTTCATTGTTTCATATTTGTCTCTTATTGATTCGACTGAATAAGTGACCGGACCTATTTGGTCAAGAATTTTATACGGTCCATAGAATTGATGTAAAAGCTTTTCTGATTTACCCTTATATCTACGAGGGTTAAAAACTAGAACTAATTGTCCAATTTTGAAGGTTACTTCTCTTCGTCTTTTATTGTAGTGCTTCGTATTTCGCACTTGAGAGTCCGTTATATATTTACGGGCTAACTCTCGCGCATTTTTGATATATTTGTCCCTGAGTGCAACATACTGATCCACGTCAGAAACACCCAAAGACGGTCTTCCCATTGTTATCTCTGCTGGGAATATAGGTTCTCTCGCATAAGTTAAAACGAAGGGAGAGTAATGTGTACTTTGTTGAACGCTTGTGTTATAAGCGAATGTTACATGCAGTAAAAACTTATCCCAATCAGATTGTTTGTCTGCTACATAATGAGAAATCATTTCTGCTAATGTTTTATTTAATCGTTCCACAAGCCCATTTGCTTGTGGATGATAACTGGAAGTGCGAATGTGAGCGATTTCATGATTTTCATATATCTGTTTACACAAATTGCTCGAAAATACTTTTCCTTGATCTGTAACAATACTATAAGGAGCTCCATGCTTGAAGATGATTTGCTCATCGATAAACTTTGCGACTTCCCATTTATCAGCTTTTGGCACAGCCTTAGTTTCAGCAAACTTTGTCATATATTCGGTTGCTACTATTATGTTATTATTGCCGTTGCCTGAGACTGGAAATGGTCCTAAAATGTCAATTCCCCATTTTTCAAATGGTCCTCCCACTTTTACTGGGACCAATAAACCTGCTTTTGAAGGTTTGGGGTTTTCTTTGTTTGACAATCAACGCATGATTTTACATAGTATTCAATATCCTGATCCATATTTGGCCAGAAAAATCGTTCTTTAATTTTTGCCTTTGTTTTATTGATACCCAAGTGTGCTGACATGTAATCATCATGAAATGAATAAAGAAGCTCGTGCAAGAGCGACTCAGGTATACAGATTAACAATTTACTTCGCAACCGACTAATAGGATCGGCAAAGAAAAGTATATTATCTTTTAGAACATACTCCACTTCATAACAACTCGATTCATCTGCTTCAAGTGATTTTATAATGCTACCGAGGAATTTATCCTCTCTTTGCAGTTTAGACATATTTATCATATTAAAGCGTGAAACATCAGAAGACACGTCTTGCTCGTCTTCTGATTGCGATATACTAGCCATGGCATATCTTTCAGTATTTTCAATTATATTTTCAGGAGGGTCCACAGGACACCTACTTAGAGCATCAGCGTCCTTCATTAACCGACCGCTACGGTATACAACATCAAAGTCGTATTTTTGAAGATGTAAAGCCCATCGTATTAAACGAGGAGAGAGCGTTGACTTTTCTGTTAACCATTTTAGACTTAAATGATCAGTTACTACTGTGAATTTCAATCCATGTATATAAGGTGCAAACTTATCAGTAGCATATACAATAGCAAGACATTCTCGCTCAGAGGTACAATAATTGCGTTCTGCTTCACTTAGCAAACGACTTGCATTTGCTACTAGTTTCCAACCTAGTTCTTCAAGTTGAACCAATTCAGCACCTATCCCTATAAAGCTAGCATCACAACGTACTTCTAAAGGTTTCTTACTATCGAAATGTGTTAAAACCGGTTCACTGCTTAGAAGAGTTTTCAATTGTGTAAAAGCTTGCATTTGTTCTGGTCCCCATTGAAACCTCATATGCTTCTTTGTAAGTCGAGTCAATGGTTCAGCGATTTCAGAAAAATACGGTATAAACTTTCGATAATAAGATGCTCGACCAATAAATCCTCGTACTTGAGTTAAAGTTTTTGGTATAGGAAAATTTGTTATACCCTTTATTTTATCTGGATCTGTTCGAATTCCGGTTGAGTCTACAACATGTCCCAAAAACTTAACTGATTCCATGGCCAATGAGCATTTATTTGGTTTGATTGTAAATCCAGCAGATTTAAGTCTTTGTAATACTTCTCGAATGTGTTTAAGATGACTTGAAAAGTCTTTACTGAATACCAATATGTCGTCTAAGTAAACTAAGACTGATGAATACTTCAAATTACTTAGAGTTATGTCCATAGCTCGAGCAAAACAGGCCGGAGCAGTCTTCAAACCGAAGTTCATTTTTGTATATTCAAATAACCCGTCTTGAGTTATAAATGCAGTCTTTTCACAATCCCTTTTATCTATCTCTATTTGATGGTAACCACAATTAAGATCGAATGATGAAAAATATTTTGCTCCTTGTAAACTGCTTAATGCAACGCTTATTGAAGGAAGAGGATATACATCACTCTTAGTTATACTATTTAATTTTCGATTATCGACGCACATGCGTTTTGTTCCGTCCTTTTATCAACTAGAACTACTGGGGAACTCCAAGGGGACTTAGACCGTACTATTATGCCCATATCGAGAAGTTCTTGAACTTGTCGGTTTATTTCCTCTCGAAGAGGTGCAGCATATATGTATGGATTTAGATGTATTGGTGGGTGATCTCAGTATCAATTTTATGTTTGATTATTTTGCAAGTTCCGATATTTGTTGGATCGAAAGCTAACATATCTGCAAATTCATTCATTAAATCTGATAATTGATCCTGCATCACATCATCAATCTCCGGACCAGTGTCCATAAAGCCGCTAGCAACAGGAATTTGTATAGGCCTTCCGGTTTTATTGTCTACCCATCTTCCATCAGAGGGTGACCACCGACCTTTGGTTTCCAATTTCAACGTGTATAAAGGACAATCACGTATTGGTCCATTGTGTCGATAAGATTCCACGATATTCAAAGGAATGTTACTGCTGACAATAAATTGATGCATTAAGGTGTTCATTTCACGCCATACTCGAAATGGATCATACTGTGCATAAGGCTTATTAGTATTTTCTAAGCGTGAATATTTGAATATGTCGCCGTTTAGTTTCAAATGACATATATTACATCGAATACAAAGTTGATCGAAATAATAAAAGATGTTGAGTATATCATTTGTCTTTAGCTTAGCTAATGCTATCAATAGCTCAAATCGATCAGCCGCGAACTTCATGTCATCAATAAGAGAATCATTTCCCCTCTGGATATAATTAGCTTGCCTTGAATATATAGTCTTTGGATAGTCTTTATTGTTCTCTTCTAATTCATCATCAGAATCGAAAAGACTACTGTCGCCCGAATCAATGGGACTACTACAATCAGCATCATAAGAAAATCCTGCATTACACTCATAATGATAATTTAAATCATCAATATGGTCCATAACTTCTTGTAATGAGTCTGAATATTTATTTGAAGTTTCTTTATTCAAAGTTTTGCTACATTCATATAAGTTTTCAGAGTTTAGCTCGTTAGCATTACTTGTAGTAACATTTCCAGCGATCTCGTCTTTCTCATTTGCTTCTGTGTTAAAATCACTTCCTGCTATATTTGCATCATATAGAAGAGGATCCATCATAGAACTCAAAATATCAATATCTTCATATAATGCTTCTAGGTTAAGGTTGGTTATTGAGTCGCTACTGAGGCTTTGTAACTCTATATCTTCAAACTCATTATCAAAATGATTGTTTTGAGTGTCATCAAGTGTTTCGTTAGTCAGGAATTCAGAAAGATCAAATGAGGGGTTAGCAAAATTCATTGTTCTCTTCGCATTATCATGATAAGGACCTATTGTATTCATCGAGTTGCGATAACGATCGATAACTTCCTTTGGAATTTGCCATTCGTTTATAAATTCAGTTATTTTGTTTTCAATTTCCCTCTTTTCATATTCCTTGATTTTTTGATAATTTGCGCTTTCGGTACATATCGGCTCGTATATGCAAGTTGTAGTCTCGTCACAGCATTTGTAATGGTTGCAATATTTACAAAGATTTTCATAAAAATGAATTACATTTAAAGGATCATTACTGTCTACAGCCCGTGCATAGATTTGCTTATATAGATATTCAGCAGATTTCTTAATATCGTCTTTAGTAAGAAAGTATTGATCCAATGGTTTATTAAGCTCTATAGGCTTAGGTTCCTCTTTTTTGAGTCTTTCTTCATTATCCATGCAAAGAAGAGTGTACTCACCACACAGGATTAAAACGTTTGTATACCTACTTACGACTTTATCTTTATAGTTCCCGTGGTTGGTTATATAAGACTGCCTTCTAGGGCATTGCTCTCCAGATAAACAGCCAATGGTGAGACAAAATTTACATAGGCGGTTCAAAACCGTTATTATGCTCTCCGCCTTCTCTTCAGCCTTGTCTAAGATTCGACAGAAAACCAAATAGGCACGTTTATCTTTTCTAATAATGTCTGCCATAGTCGAATTTAATAGTGGATCGAAATCCGGTTTTGAGAAAGCAGCAGCACAAATGGATGGTAACTCATAATCGCTTACAATGCTACCGGCAGATATAGTTATAGGTTCATCAGAAAGGTTTACTACAGGAACGCGAGCAATCCCATTTTTGAGGGTAATATTTTGCTCTTTCACATATAGTTTGCGTTTAGAAAGTATTGTTAGGTTTGACTGCGTATAGCAGTTTGCACTCAATAAGGTTTTCTTATAGCTTGGCGCACACTTAACAACCTGCATTCCATTAGCTGGTATTTCAATATTTTCTATCGCATGCATTTTGTTTAATATTTTTGGGGATTTTGGGCTTTTAACATCAATTATTTCGTTTTCCTTGAATGCTGCAGAATTAAACACAATGTTATTATTATAGATATCGATCACCGATTTAGATGCACGATGAAAGTCATATCCCAACAATAGATCTAAGTGAAATTTTAGAACTACAACAGCAGTTATTGATATAGAACGCTCTTTTTTATCATCAAAGACGATAATATCGAGCTGTACTTGGCCGCTAATTTTTACAGGCTTTGAGTTAATTCCAGTAATTGGTCTACCTGTATACTTTTCAATGTTAAGACCAAGTTTTAATGCAAGATCATGAGAAATCATAGTATTCTCTGAACCCGTATCAACCAATGAACAAATTTCACACCCTTTTATTTTTACATAAACAAACATTAATTTGTTTTTACACTTAGGTACGTAGGGATGTATAGCTTGCTGAACAGTGTGACTCAGTCCTGCATTGCTTTGTTTAGACCGATAAGGACTGTTTTCTCTTGATCGGTTACCTTGTTTATGCGGACAATTTCGTAAATGATGTCCAGGTTCTTGACAATTATAACATATACCTTTACCTTCGGTATTTCGACTTTGTGTTAATTTTTCATCAAAATTAAAGTTAACTCGTTTAGGAGCTGTGTTTCTCCTCGAGTTAAAATCGTCTCTTGGTAGAGAACGTCTGAACTCTGTATTTTGAGAGTTAAACCCATTTCCATTATAGTTAGGGCTTAAAGATCTGCTATCGCGACTTACGCGTGTCTCATACCTGTCCCAGTTTCGATTGCCACGACGAAAACTGTTTTGACCATTATATGGTCTGTTTAACTGGTATGAGGCATTATTTTGACGGCTATTATTTTTCAAAGTATGAGTGAGATTTCTTACCATATCTCCAAAATTTTTCATTAAAGTGGATAACTCTGTTTCCGACCTACTTTCGGAAATCCCAGAAGTTTCGCACTCTTCAATGCCACGTTCTATTTGTTTTGCCCTATCTATGAATGCGTTCATAGTTTTAGGAGCATGAGAGCGTAGCACTTTTGCAATATCAGGTTTCATTCCCTGATACATATACTCCATCATATCGCTTTCATTCATGCTATCATCTAATTCGAGACACAAATCTCGTTTAGCAAGAATGTAATTATAAACGCTTTCACCAAAGCTTGCTTGCGACGCCTTAGCTCGCTGTGTAAATAACTTTTGTGGTTAGTAGAAAGTAAGTCTGTGGTGATCAGATGTTTGAGGCTTTTCCAATCTGTTGGAGCATTTACGCCTGCACGCTTAACATTCTGGTCATACCACAGTAGACCATAATCTCTAAGATATGTGGGAAATTTGCGCAACTTAGCAGCATCATCCCAATTATTTGCATCTGCGTGATACTCGAATTCTCGTAGCCACTTTACGAGTTCTCGGGTATCGCGACCTGTGAAAGGCTCTAATCTTAAGCTACTAGATGTAGTCATTGACATACGGACTACATCTGATACAATATCTTTTAATTCTTTCGCCGTCAAAGCAGTCACTTCTGAACTAGAAGTGGATAACTCAGATTGCCCTCTAATTGGCATTTTAATAAAACTAAAAAAATCAAAGAAGTGTTTCTTTCCTTTATTTGTGTGTTGCTCCTCTGTGATTCAGTCGACGCAACCACCGCGAAGCCAATGCTGGTGACCAATTGCAGACACTGATTACGACCACAGTGCAAACCACACAATGTTAATACAAAGGGTAAGAATTGACAACTTCATTTATACTTATAACTTCAATACAAGCAACATTGATTTCTATACATCTTCAACTCCTATCCCAGCGGTGCCTCCAATTGTAAAGTCTGGATCTTTAATAGGAGCGTGTACGAAATCAATTTTTAAAATATAGCACTTTATTTAACATAACCACAAATTACATAAGATTTCACAGGATTTTTAACACTGGAAGAAAGAGCGAAAAATTTAGGAAAAACACGACATTTTATAGGAACAATAGGCGGGTTAGATTAGAAAATGTTTTACAATGATAGGCTAAACCTTTTAAGGTCAGTAGTACATTTAGCTATGATTGGAAAATTGTATAATTAGGACATACTTAGGTAGGTTTTAAGAGATGAAATATGCTTATTATAAGCTGTCTTCATAACTTGTACAGTTGAGACAAGTATGTGAAGATTTTCTTTTCCCAAACAAAAAGTAATCTTTAAGTCAGTAATAAATGTTGACATATAAGGTGAGTTATGAAAATTAGAGTTTAGAAATATAGGTTATTATAAAAATATTATGATATAGGTCTAATTAAGAAACTAAGACGTTATTACAATATCTTCACCGAGCTTTGCCTCCATCACCAAAATTAAACCGATGAAATCACTAATGCGGTCCTCAGACCATCCGATCATTGTTAAGCCGAAAAACAAACAGCATTCCATGGCTACACGCACCAATGTCGTCTCCCTCGTTAATCCCATACCGATAGGAATAGGTATCACCCGCTTCCGTGCTGCTAAAGATGGTTAAGTTATTATTGCTCTTGAAAAGGAAGTAGACATGGAGCGGATCAAAGATACGCTCATAAAAGACCGAGCATTCTCAGATGTTTATGAAGTCAGCGAACCACGTAAAGGGAATCCACCATTAATAATGTATAATAACCAAAGACATAATTTTTCGAAGGAAAAATTCAACGTTTTCGGGTCGAGAATCATGAAGTAAAAGATTCATTTTCGGGAATCTTTTCGGGAATATTTTTTTGAATAATATGCTTACTTTTTTAATAAAACAATACTATTATTGTCGCACTGCCCAAGTTGGATTGCCTTAAGTGCGACTCTTAAAGAAACACCAAAAGATATACAAACTTATTATATAAAAAAACTAATCAAACCACTAGCTGTTAATAATATTTATTTTAAGATATAAAATACAAACAAAGATTTCAACGTATACTGAAAACAAGACGTCTGATAAGAAGATGATTAGACAAACCATTTATCAGCCCAGAGTATGGCTTGTGAGTGCCCTTAAATACTCAGAAGTTTATGGCCGTGACCAAACATGTTCACTCATGTTTAAAGTTTTTCTTCAACTAGTGCTCAGTCTCAATCGATTGACCTTAAAATATTTCAGCTAATTCCGATGAATTGACACTTACTGTCAACTCATCTTAAAATTGCTCAACTTTGAGTTCAAGCAATAAAATTTTATTGCTTGAGTTCGCAAAATAGGCCGCTTCTCTAAAAACTTGAGGTTGCGCCCTATTTCGCTTTCTAATAAGCGACATATGATGCGTTGTATGCAGTAACGACTTATAACCTTATGCGTAGAAATGAGAAAATCGCGTTTAAAGTAGCACAACTTTCAAATACATTTAAATCATTTACTTTCAATAATTTACTCAATTTCTTAATATTTTTCTCATGTTTTTCTGTCATAAGATTGGATGTGATGTATGTTTCTTTCCATTTTCTTTAGACTTTTGCATCAATTCATTATTAATCAAGTCTATAAGCGTTTGTCTATTTATAACACAATTAGTGATATTTTTCAATTTATTTTTCAATAAATCACATATTTTGAGATTTTAAAAATAAAAAAATGAACGTAAACGAAAAAGTTTTATTTCAAAAGCTTATAAATAATTGTCTCACATTTAACTTAGTATTGCATAAATAACTGAAATATGCAGTTAACACACTCATATGACGCATAAGTGCAAAACCACTCTTAGTTATAATGCTTTTCTATAGGAATTAGAGGCAACTTCTTTACCGATTTAATCATATTTTCCTCATTGGAACATATCATGAAAATTTGTCTGAATGTAAATTAACACCTAAACATTGATTTTGTGCAATAATCCGAAAAACCATATATCTCCACACAAGTCGTTACTGAATCCAATGCATCATATGTGAATGCAAGAAAATATTTTGCATTTACACTATTTAATAGTATTCGTAATTTAAACACAAAATTTATATTTAAGCTGAATTACTGTTCATGACTGACTCCTATCTTAAATATAAATTTTGGGTTAAATTACGAATACTATTAAATAGTGTAAATGCAAAATATTTTCTTGCATTCACATATGATGTTTTATTTCGTATTTTGATGATGTATTTTTTAACAAATGGAAAAAAGTCTTTTATTTAAAGTCAAACAAAGTTTAATCAATTACATAATTTCCCTCATTATCTACGATAGTCTCTCATCTTTTCACTAAATCTTCAATACCCTGTTTAAAAAAATCGGGTGGTTTTGACGCAAAAAACAATGCCAAGTCTTGTTTCACTTCACCTTCATTTTCATATTCCTTTTCATTCAAATGATGTTGTAATGAGCGAAACAGATGGTAATCAGTGGGTGCCATATCAGGTGAGTACGGCGGGTGCGGGAGGACTTCCCAACTCAAGTCCATGATTTTGTCTTGGGTCAAACGCGCGACATGAGGGCGAGCATTGTCGTGGAGGAAGAGAATCCCTTTCCTATTGACCAGTGCCGGGCGATTCTGAATCAGACATTGGTTTAGTGGATCCAATTGTTGGCAGTAAATTTCAGCAGTAATGGTCTGATTTGGATTCATTAACTCAAAGTGAATGACTCCTCTCATGTCCCACCAGATGCATAGCAGAATCTTTTTGGGGTGTAGTTCAAATTTAGGTGTGGGAATGGGCTTCTGTCCACGACTTAACCATTGTTTTTTACGTTTAATGTTGACGTAAAGGATCCATTTCTCGTCACCGGTCACTATTCGATCCAAAAAAGGCTCTCGTGTTAGGCGCATGAGAAGAGAAGAAGCAATTGTCAGTCTTTGCCTGAGATTCTCACTGTTGAGCTTATGAGGTACCCAAACACCTCCTTTCAATATTTTCCCGAGTTGATGGAGATGAAGTCGCACTGTCTCCTGAGAGACGTTGAGAATGTTAGCCATATCCTGACAATTTTGACGCAGGTCGGATTCGACGAGAGCTTTCAGCGCTTCGATATCGATTTTGATAGGAGCCGCCTACCGGCTCTATCTTCGAGACTGAGGTCTCCTGACCGAAATTTTGCGAACCATCGCTGACATTTGCGAATGTCCAGCACATCTCAATAAACTTCGCAAATGTTTTTAGTGGCCACAGTGGCGTTATTTCCTTTTTTAAACTCATAAAGCATAATATGCCGTAAATGAATCTCATCGAAAGCCATGTTTAAACATTAATGAATGAAGTTTACCTAATCAACTATTAGCATTAGTTACTCATTTTCATGAGTAATGTGTTTAATTAACTTTTTAGAATATTTTATAAAAGTTTCATGCATTCAATTAAACCCATTCAAAAAAAACGACATTAATTGTTTGGAGACCTGATATAATAGTGTGTCGTTAATAATATTTAAATGTAAAAACATTTTAGTGCAGAGATTTTTAAAATATTTCATACCGTTTGCACAATAATAGCATTAGAGTTTTTTTTTTATAAAAGTGAGCATTGTACAATATTCTTTGTATATAATTTTAAAAATGTTATATCACAAGTATTGTATTTCATCCGCTATTAAACAGAGGAATTGCCATCAAATTTAAAATATATTTTTCAAAAACATGATAACTTTTGTCCTTATTCTCAAGATTGCTGAGATATTCTTTCAAATTTTTATGAGCTTTTCTGCAGTGCTTCGGCTTACAAATTCGACAACATAGCATGATTGTAGATCGGCATCGTCTGTTCTCGGATAAATTCTCGAAATACTTGTTGACTTTACTTTGACTTTTGCAATGTCTTCTATGGTGCATAAGATTTCATTAGGAGCACAAGGAAAGCCAGCAACTTCATAGTATACCGTGTTGGTTTTGAAATTTCCCAACTTAATCTTTAATCTCTTCTTTAGTCTATCAACTTTATTTGTATGATTCTCCTTTTTCAATTTGTAATACATTTCCCACATCTTTGCGTCCTCATAAGCCAGTATTCTTTGATTTATATCGACATATTTGGTGAATACTGTAGTATAGTCGTAAATCTTGTTCATATAATCGTTATTTCCAAGTATCTATGAAATGAAGACGAATTTCTGTTCCAGTATAAGTCGTCAAATGTTGGCTGTTGTTGTTGTTGTTGTTGTTGAATTCCAGTTTGTCGTTATTGACTAATTGGACCAAACTTTCCAAATGCTTGCTCGTTTTTGTAACTAATACACAGTATATTTGGATTGACATGCGGCGTTTCAAGTCTTGGATCCATGATAAATAGTAAAAGAGAACTTGTCGAATCAAGTAGCAATATAATAACTGGCAAGTTTATTCAATTTATATCCACTGCAGAACTTATGAAAAGTATTATTAAATCAGATAACAAACTTTTAAACCTAATAGTTGACACAAAAGCCTTTCTTTGGATAAACAAAAATAACCAAAGAACTATTGAGATAAATTATTTATATTTGGAAACTTTCCTTTTGGAAACAGATTCTAAAGTGGTAGCAAATTTTCTAACCTATTTTTTATAAATTTTCTACCAAACAACACCGACGATGGATATTTTATCTAATTAAAGACAATACAACAATCTATCACTTTTGGTATAATGGATTGACGGGAGAAACAATATACTTATCAGATTCTATAAAAGAATTGGAAAACTTATCAACTTTATTGCGCAGTAAACTATTCTAATCAGTTGATCTGAAGCCCTATATTAAGCGAAAAAAAATCCAGACTAACGTCAAATAGCTTCAATTCAATCGTGGTGATTGTTTCGTTTATTGTAGCAGTACTATTGTACTTATTTCGACCAATAACCGAAGCGAGAAGTAATAGGAATCTGAGGCAAACAACTTTTCTTCGAAATGAAAGAATTATTCAATAGGAATCTATTTGAATGCAATGATGAGATACCACAAATCCTAAATCAAGACAATACAGTCATATGGAGACCCACAATAAATATTGAAAAAAAAGTCAGATAACTATCCGAATATTAATAAAGATTGTGTAACAAAAGTTACGCTACAATCTAACATTAAAAACTTTAGAGAAATTTGTGGGGGAAAGTCAAACTTGCTTGTCGTCTTAGACATCTATGAAGGGAAAATTTACAAGTTAATAAAGTCTTTATGACTTGTCGAAAATGAACAATCTGATTCATATTGACGATGAAATTGACAGGGACATGAAGAGAACAGACATTTTATTAGATTTAAAGAACAAGTTTAAATTGGAAGAGAATTTTTTCCAGAAATTTCAAATTATCAAGGTAGACTGTAACTTGGGAAATATTAGCGAAGTTTTGTCCACAGAGATAGTGAAGAGCATAAGGTAGCTTTGAGCTGAGCTGCGCTTTGAGCTGCGCTGCGCTTGAAGCTCAATTTTAGCTGTCTTCGAGCTTATAAGCTCGAGCTTCAAGCTCGTGCTATGATGAAGAAGCGCAGCTCAAGCCCAAGCTCAAGCTCAAGTTGTTGAGCTTCGAGCTCAGCTCATTTGAAGCCAACTTATTTAATAAAGCAAAAAGCAGTATTCACTGTAAAATAGCAATGATTGTTGAATTGCTTCTCGTATGTTAGAAAATTAGATATTAAATTAGATCTATGGAATTGAATGATGAGATGCATTTCTGAATTATGAATCATTGTTTTCAAAATAAATTTCAATTTAAACTGAAATTTAGTGCAGTAACTGTTTATTTGAAGAAAGAATTAATAAAGTTTTAAGGCCTTAAAAGTAATGTTATTTCTATTCACTGATTAAATATTTTTATATTCAAAATAAGATAATCTCAAGTTATTTTTGATAATTATTCAATATAAGAGAAAATTTTTGTTTGAAGCTGTTTCTAACATGACTTTACAAGAAAGTGAAATACAATCAGAAGACTCACAATCATTGATAGGTGACACAGATGTCGAAATTTGAATTCATTGTTCAAACTTTACGATCAATATTCATATATTTTTGCGCAAATACTTCATTATAACTTGAAATAAATACTTGTTACAAAGATTACTACTCATTATTTTAATTTTTAATTTTTAACATAAGCTCAGCAGCGCAGCTCGCAGTTTGGACCCAAGCTTCTTAGTACAAGCGCAGCTCAGGCCAAATTTGACAGAAGCGCAGCTCAAAGCTCAACAATTTTGAGCTGCGCTTATAGAAGCTCGAGCTTGAAGCTCAAGATTTCGGACCAATGCTCTTCACTACACAGAGATGCTTATCCTGTCATCTGTTCAACGATTGCATATGTTACATGAAAACCTGTCTGAAACATTCCAATTGTCAAGTTGATATATTTCGAGATGCTAGTAATGTATTGCATGTACGACGACATTGATCCAAGAGTTGGCAAACACATAATATACTTGAAACCAAATAATGGCCCACTTTGGACAAATGAAAGTTTGCAAAACAATTATCTCACAGAAATATTTTCCATTCTTAGAGCAGTGAATAGTACGAAAAACTACAATGAACGGATCTTACAAATATTAAATTTAAGTCTACTAGTCGACAATGGGAAGATTAGTCACGAGAAGAGAATCTCGTTCGATGTAATCATACAGAATAGGAATTTGAATTCAGTTAACCGTGCAAAAATTAACTTGGCCATGTGTTTTAACTTAAGTGAGATTTATAGTCTGACAATCCTAACGAATATTGACATCTTTAAGCAGTTTCAATATTCTCACAACATGTCCTATGACATCGTGAATAACTACACAATAATTTTGAATATAGTTATAAAGATTGATCTAATCCAGAAAGACTGGTTCTAGAGTCTGAAAATTTTGAAGAAATTTATAGGCAGTTTATTTGAAAAGTGTGATTTTTACATTGGGAAACTGACACCAGAAATAAATGAATATTATGTAATAAATTGTATTCTGTAGGAATGTTAGGTCTTATTTTCGATGTTCAATATGAATGAAGACAAATACATCATCAATACACAGTTTTGTTCTCCCTTGAGCATGATATCCTATAAAAATTGGGACCTGTCAGATAAATACATTTTCGATAAAAGGAAACTACACGAATACTTGTCAAGTAACTGGATTGTTGAAATTAATGAAGATGTATTCTACAAAACTTCTAGTAAATTGAACAAAGTATTCTATATGGAAGATATAAAACTATTGTTGATTAATCAGCAATATATTAGGGAGACATTTGGCCAAATAAACTTTTCGGTGTATATGGAAAATTATAAGAAATTGGACACCAATCTAAATTGTAGCGAAGATTTTATCGATGCAATTACTTTTGAGAGTGTTGCATCGAAACCAGATATGGTTTTGTTATATGCCATTCAAAAATGTTTAAAAAGTACAGCTAATGATTCAAAGTCAGAATTGAAAAGTGACATCAACGAATTTCCGTATTCAATATCAACTAATGTGAGCATAAATGATTTTCAAACGGGTAAACTGTTCTACTCTAGTGAGACAATTGACCAACAAATTAATCTCAAAAGAGAAAGAAATGTAGATATAATTGAGGGAAATTATAATGGACAAAGGTTCCACGTCTTTACTTCCAAAACATTTACTTCCAACGTCTTTACTTCCAGCACATTAGTTCCAACGTCTTCACTTCCAATGCGTCTTTACGTCCAATGACTAAATACAGTTAGTTCCAAAATATTCAATGAAAACTTTAAAATAAATTCAAACTGAAATCAACAAAATTGATTGGTTTGGTGTGAAAATAACTGTATGAGCTATATTTTACGGAAGCGTGAATGGTTCACAACTTGTCACTTTTCACTTGTAAGTTAATTATCACTTTTTGAATATAAAATCAAACAAATTAGTGAAATTTTAGTTTCTATTGCGGTCCTCGATACAAATTGTCAGTTCTAGTATTCCTATTCCTTTAGCACAAAAAAGCGGCTATCTTCGGTTTCGGATGTAATAAGACATGAGGAAAATATTTAATAATTTATTTAATCTTTAATGGTATTTGCTATCTTCTGTCATGAGTTTGAATTTATTTATGAATTATTTCATTATTGATCACTTAATGAACAATTTATTTCTTTGTATCAATTAATTGATAAAACCAATTTTAAATTAAG
The DNA here is from genome assembly GCA_018873245.2 of Archegozetes longisetosus. Taxonomy (NCBI): domain Eukaryota; kingdom Metazoa; phylum Arthropoda; class Arachnida; order Sarcoptiformes; family Trhypochthoniidae; genus Archegozetes; species Archegozetes longisetosus. The sequence goes on along the minus strand of JAEMBT020000019.1, from coordinate 91,528 downwards.
TGTCTTTAGTATGAAAGCATTGATTTGAATATAGTTTATAAGCTTGCTATCAGTATTATTTCTGAATGGTTTGAGCATCAAATTAGTCTATAATAATTGCATCGAACCTGACTCAGACTAATATTTTGTGTGAAAAAACAATTTGACATTTGATCAAACATTTTTTAAAACTTTGGTTATAGTTCATCCCTAAGTGTCTCAGTAATGTTTATAAAGACGAAGATTCAAGATATTCGAATCACAAGCTATAAATGAGTTTTCACTGAATCTAGTGATTTCAGTTACTTGCTGTAGACTGTCTCAATTAAAAATGGTTATTGGCTACATTTCATAGTTTAACTAAAGTTAAAATGGTCATCGATTTGTTCCCGTAGATTATCTGAATATGAAATGGTCATCGATTGGTTCCCGCAGGTCATCTGATATGGAAATGGTCATTGATTACTTCCCGTAGATTATCTGAATATGAAATGTTCATCGATTGGTACCCGCAGGTTATCTGATATGGAAATAGTCATCGATTGCTTCCCGTAGATCACTTAAATTGAAAATGGCCATCGTTAGCCTTCCGAAGTTCATCTGTGCTGAAAATGGTCATTGTTTGTCTCCAGGAGGTTATCTGATATAGTAATGGCCATCGGTTGGGTTTCGTTAGTCAATTGGGCTTGAAATGGTCATTACTTACATTTGGTGATTTATTGGGAAGTGTGCGAAAATTACGGTGTACTGGCTTCATGGTGGCGATGATTCAATATTTTCGAATCATACAGTATGATATTAATATACAAAAGGATTCCAAAAGTCAAAAGTAATGAATCTGAGCCGCTATAGAAACTAAAATTTCACTAATTTATTTGATTTTATATTCAAAAAGTGATAATTAACAACTTACGAGTAATAAGTTGTGAACCATTCACGCTTCCGTAATATTTCGTTATATTTTATTGAAATTTACCTGATTGAGATGAACTTTAATGAATAATATTGAATCCTTACAAGATATGTATTTCATTATATTCCACTAAATCGTACTAAATCTTATTAAATTGAAATGATTTATAGTGTACTCTATCAAATTATATGCGGTTTGCACATAATGCAGAATTTTATTGAAGTCAACTAAATTAACATCAATCCAAATTAAGCACACAAAATTCTAATGAATCAAGATAAATTCTATTATTTTGGAACATATCTTGCATATTTTTTAAGAACAGGGATAATTTCGCTGAATATATCTAATTTTCACCGAACTATATTGAATCTTAACGAATACCACTAAATTATAGTAAATTGTAATAATTAATGTTCGATTTATCTGAATCTTGCTGAACTCTACAGAATTATACTAAATTCGAATGAATTTTAGGAAATTCTACTGGATTAGAGTATATAATGTTAATTTCTTATATAATTGGATAAACTTTGCTGAAATTTTCTAATTTCGAAACTGTATTGAATTCTGATGTATCAAACCAAATATTAATAAATTGAAATCAGTTCTGATTGATTTTACTTATGGAATGGGACTGGACTTAAGTAATAGCACCAATTATTACTGAATTTACTTAATTTAAGATATGATTGGAATTCATTTTAATTTGAAAATCATAAATGATTCTTGATTTACTTTGAAGTGAGTTGTACTATATAGTACCATTCTAATTTATACCAGATTTTTAAAATTATAAAATCAAGAATGTAAAAATACAATTTACAATGATAATAAATGAATTAAAATATTTTTCAAAATGATTAAAGTCAAATTGGTCACTCTGATAATATTAAAATCATTATTCATATAAATAATCTACAAACCTCATATATCTGATAATTAGATTCGTCAAGATTTTTCATAGATTTAAATCGAGATTATAGGCAATGTCTCTCAAATAATCCTAAATATTTCTTTTTTCGTTATCTCCAACTACGTTACTTATATACTTTGTAGCATCTCGGTATATCTTGCGTGATGGTGGAAGATCTATAACAGCAACGTATTGATTAAATACCTTTTCATTCATTGATTGTTCTTCTTTCAATGATGTTGTAAATTTTCAAATATTTGGAAGGTCTGCACCTAGCAATGTTGAGAATTTTTGTTGGCGCCTTTCAACTGAATTGTTGGTTCTGGCAATTCCATCTTTCGCAGATTTATAACAATTCCAACCTGAAATAGAATATAGAGGTTCACGACGTCTATTAAGATAGATTGCCCCAATGTAATTAGATTCGAAATAGCTTAAAAATTCTCTCAGTAAAATCTCTATTTGTGAAAAATTCATCAGCAACTAATGTTTCAAACGATCGAACAACAACTTCTTCCGGTACAAATGCCAAAGCTGCAATTTGTATTATTTTAGCTGCGAATTCGGATTCTGTCTTATATAGGTAAGCTAGATCATGATTTTCTTGTATCTTTCTCCATAGGTTCTGCATGAAATGAAAAAAGCCTTTTTTCCGTGAAGCTTGGGGAAATGAGTTTTCAAATGCGTTTAAAGTTCCTAACTCGAAATCGGTCATGATAGAATTTGGATTGAGATCCAGTTCTATTTGTTTGAGTTCTTCCAATACTCTTATATTGGTTACAGTGCGTTTATTGGGCATCAGAGCGAAAACTGCAGGTATGACATTACTATTGCATATCGCATGAATTGTAAACAACTGATAGAATAACTTTGGAACCACTTTAAATGTTCCGTCTGCAAGCCAGTGATCACTTCCTGCTAATTGATTTAAGAAAATGTTTGTTGCAAATATTATGATTCTATCATCACCAGGACCACTATCGAAAGCGAGAAATTTTTCACCCTTAGTGGTAATGTGATTTTCAGGTGGCAAAATCAAATGTGAGAGGTTCGTCGGATCTGGCGGCGCAGATGCGTCTTTCTTCCTTTTTTATTGTTCTTTTCATGAGGTTCGTAGATAGTAACTTAACTCGTGCAGATGGTTCGATATTCCTAGATGATTGAGCTAAAATTTGTTGTGTGGTTAATTGACTTGACGACGCTAATCCTTTCATATTTTGCAAAACTGATTTAACTTCAATTTTTAATGGATCTTGTAGTTGATTATGTTTATTATTGTATTTATCGAGTTTGTCAATTTTTGTTGAACATCGTCCAGTACACTTATTTTTATGATACTCAGTAAATTTCCAATAAATAATAGTCTCATTCTTATTATAACTACTTTTCATAAATGAGAAACCGCCATGAATAAGAAGATCGTTACATTTTTACTTTTGATAAACCGAGCCATTTATTTCCTTAAATATTAAAATATCTTTTCATTTAATGAACTATTAGAAAAGAGATAATAGACTCACTTTTAGATTCCCTATTATTCGAATTTAGATGTTCGTTGAATTATCAAAAAATTAAAATATTAAAGATAGCTATGATAATTGAATGAAAAATTGAATTTCACAGAAAATATTATTTGTTTTATGAATTACTAGTTTAACAATGTCTGCAATGATTTATGTATAAATACCTAAATCTAGTGGTTAGTCGAAGTGTAGCCTTCGTTCTCTATAAAAATCATGAAGGGCTTGACTAATATGCAATTTTTCTCGTGAAACCAAGTTAGTAATATAATCATCGGTTCGTCGCTAAATGCTTATCACTATATCTTTTCAAACTAATTATTCATTAATAAAATTTTGTTTTTCAAAAAGTCGAACTCTTTTGTGTAACAAGCATGTTATAAGTTGAATGAAAAACAAATTATTCATATTTTGCATAAAATTTTTGCTGATAAAAGAGTCTTGAAAGCGATTGGTGGGAATACCATTTAAAATCGTTTGAAACTCCACAATTAATGTATAATAATTACTAAAATCGAAAAATTAGCCGCCACTAGGACTATGATCCTAATTAGATTGGCGATTAATCAGTTAATTAATAATGAAGCAATGGAAACATTTTTTAAAAGTTTAGAACAATGTGAACATGAGTGTTAAAAAAGACCTCTGTACGGATTCACAAAATTTTATTACAAAGCTCACGAACTTATTAAACTTAAATTAAATAAACTAATAATGAGTTCTTCAATTTTTGCAACGTTACATCTTTGTAATAAGAGTTTGCGAATCATTGCGAATCAGTACAGAACTCTTTTCTAAAACGCTCACGTTCAAACTGCTCTAAACATTTTTTAATGGTTGCATTGCTTCATTATTAATTAATCAATCGTTTATTTAATTATGATCATAGTCCGAGTGGCGGCTAATTTGTCGATTTTAGTAATTAAAATACATTGATTGTGGAATTTCAAACGATTTCAACTGGTATTCCCACCAATCGCTTTCAAAACTCCAATGTGAGACTATTTATACGTACAAAGGAGTGAGCATGTGTGAGTATATAACCCATTAATCGATGCGGAATATATTCATTAATTTTCAATCTAATTATCAAGTATAAATTAGAGAGTAGAAAGAAATTTTAGTTTTTAAATCTATATTCAATGCTATATAAATAGATTTTAAAAGTTCAATAAAAACCTATATGCAAAATTTCAATTAATTAAGATATTTTAAAGAAAATTTTCTAAACTTTTTAATCTATTTTAACATACTAAATTCAATAAAATAATTGATTTCATATTATAAGACAAATTTTATTTTAGATGAATCAACTTAGTTTTTTTTTCAAATTTTACATTATAACTAATTCTAAATAATTATTTAAATTTTCAATATTTATCGAGTTTCAAGTTGTAATTTAGACTCAAAATGAAAAAATTAAATTAAATTTTGTTTAGAAAATAAATTATTTTTATTCTTTATGATTTATAAATAAAAACTATTGTAATCTATGAATTAGTGAAAGTTTTATAACTATAACTATTAAAATTTTAATGAAAATGCATGTTTCTATTTTTTGAAACTTGTAAATATTTCAGAAAATAATTGCTAACAGAATCAAATTTTTCAATTTAATATTCTATATAAAAATTTTGATTACATATTCGAATCCTACTATATTTTATTCGTGAATTAATATTTTATCGCAAGTATAATTTTTATGAACCTAATTCTTTATTTTTCTATTTCTACTCTCGTCTTTCGTACACAGGCTGATCATGATGAAAAATTTGATTATAAGCGTTTCGGACAAGTTGGTTATAATGATTAAATTTCAGTCATGAGGATTTAAATCTTAGACTTCTATAAGCCTTTTAAATTTTAAAAGCTTTTCAAAAGGCTAATATTTCGACTAACGCCTTTATATCTTGTTGCCGAAAAAGAATGGGTTTATTTTTAAATTAAGCGAATCGTCTAATACATTAATATTCCATAATATTGAATAAGTAAGCTATTATCAACAATTTGTGACAATTAATCTCGCAAACAAATTTCAAAATTGAAGTTATGAAGAGAAGTACACATTTCTTTAGCTTGTTTTAAGAATTTATAAAAATCAAAGTTCATCAAATTCTCTATCAAATATTAGTTGTATAGTTATAAATTTTTCGCAATTTACCCTTAAACCAATAGTGTCCTGCTAAATAATTCAAAAAGAGCTAGAATATTACAACTTTATTCATTGTAAATAAGATTAATTCGATAAAGGGTTGTAGATTGTAGATTGAGAAAGTTTGAAGTTTGCAAGCAGAGTTCAGTGAAATTTAACTGAATTGTGCAGAATCACACAATTCATATATATTACATGAAATATAATTAATGCAATCTAATCCAATAAAATTATATAGAATTCTTAATGCTTAATGAATTACACATCTCGTAAGGATTCAATGTTATTCATTAGAGCTCATCTCAATCAGGTGAAATTCAGTAAAATATAAGGAAATATTAGTTATTTTCACATCAAACCCGTTTGATTCTGTTGATTTCACTTTGAATTTATTTTCAAATTTTCATTGAACATTTTGAACTAACTGTATTTATTCATTGGACGTAAAGACGTATTGGAAGTAATGTGCTGGAAGTAAATGTTTTGGAAGCAAAGACGTGCTACGTGGACAAGTACTTTCGGAAAAACGTAAGGAAGATAAAAGTAAGAAATACTTACATTGGCTGCCAGTGATTTGTGGTAATCAAAACATTGTACCTTTGAGCTTTCTAAGAGAATTGAACATAACGGTACAAACTCTGGCAATCTATTATGATACGCTAAACTTAAGCTATGTTGAATTTCTTTTAAAATTTACAATTGGCAAGAATAATTGTGACAAGGAATTTTATAAAATTGATTATCTTCACTCGACAAAAGTAATTCCAAAGATAAACATAATCAACAGGCAATCGGTTTTAGAAGTTGAGTCAAGTATTTAACGTCTATAGCTCAGTCTTGCTTGATCTACTCAAGACAAACAACTTTGAAAAGTTAAACTTGAAGTCGGCAAAATTAAATGAAGTACTACTATTACTCAAGACAATGAAAATACTACAATTTGAAAAATATTATGCTTTATTGACATCAACAAATGAAAAATTTAACAGACAGCTACATTTCCATAGCCATATGATATATCATATAATGAACATGTTTAAAATAACCACAGAAAGTGTATATTATTCACAAAAAATATTGGAAGATATATCCATAAAAATCGCGACAAAGAAATATAATTCGTATATTGAAAAAATTAAACAAACGAGAAAACAACTGGTAGATTGCTTTGAGAACAAACTATTAACAAGGAAAAAGCTGAAGAAATACTGTCAAAACTCAATAATCAAATTAGTTTACTTATAGCACAGGTAGCGACGTACTTATTATACAATTTAAATTGCAAGACAAGATGAACTGTTAAAACGAGACGGTGCCAATAAGATTTGTTTTCTTTCGAAAAATGAAATTGAATCAATGGTTATACACATCATGAGTAAAGAATTGAAAAATTCGGACATGAGCTTGTACCAAATGGTATTTTTAATATTATTAAAGATTGGTAATAATAATAAAATAAGTGTGTCAAATATAAATGGAATTTGAAAAATATACAAAAAATTATAAAACAATTATCCAAGGCAAAAAAGTGAAGATACAAGTTAAGGACTACGGATTGTATTGGTTAAAAAAATTTTCGTGGAGTTTTCGCTTCTCCTCAAAATCTTCTTTTGGCAGAGAAAAAGAAAAGTGGAAATATTGCGGCTCGAAATTCCTGACAATTGATGAGATGTTTTCTTTATTGAAATCAAAAAGACTACTATAAAAGCCATCAAATGTATGTTCATCGAGGATGAGTGTTAACTGAAAAAAATAACAAAATTAAAAATTCGGACTAATCTAATAAAACTATTTATTACTAATACTTACCTCAAATTCGAGGAATCGTCAATACTGACCAATATTTGATAGAACATTTCCGAATTTCTCTGATACCAAAATTGACGAAAATCGAGTTTAAATGAAGCTTTGGGCAGATTGCTATTGGCAGCACATTTGGTGGTATAAAATTTGTTGTCATAAATGAAATTGACCAAATCGTCAAACATTGTTTCCATGTTGATGGAATGATTAATCAGAGTTGTAGAATTTTGAATTCCATCAAACGTTTCGGCAATTTCCAATTCAATTTCTGCGAAAAAAGAAAACAAAAATTAAAGAAAATTATACCGATGAGTATTGTTTTACTACCTTTAATTGGTGAATCCCTCGAATAGGAGAATTTATAGTCGAAATTTTTCATTATTTCAAATTCATTATTAAGATTTGCATAATGAATCTTTGAAATTCTCAACTTGTAATAATCACAACTATTACAAAATTTCGGGCACTCGATGTTTCAAACTTTTCTCAGATTCTCTAACCTTCAGACTGAGGTTCTCCACCTTTTTCTTGACTACCAGTAACTCGGATGAATAGGAATAGTCCAATATTGGTAGCGACTGATTTTTCGGACAAATGATTGAAAATCAGTTATAAATTAAATAAACAAGATAATCATAGCGATCGAGGGAGCTATGATCACACGTAATAAAGTTGACAAGTGAAGAAGCGACTTCTCGAGGATTGCGCTTGCAATCCAGTAGAAGCCATTCAATATTTTTTGTATAATCTGCCTTTGAATTTCGGTATTGTTTCCTCTTTTTATTATTAATAAAATTGACAAAATAAGAATAAGAAAAACAATAGCCATTAATATATTCAACGTCGGCATGATCCTTCATTGATTTTACAGATTGCTCTTCATCTTCGGGACGGATATAAAAGTTTTCAAAAAAATCCATAACCACTGGTCCAATTTGAAACTTGTCCACCTTTTGCGTAATAACGTCTATATGAGATGGCGTCTTATTGTCCGAATAGATTTTATCATGATTGTGGAATTCATTGGGCAAAGCGAGTAGGTTCGCTCCGGTTACGACGCTTCGATATGAAGAATCCGAGTAAACTGTCTTGGAAAAGCGTTTGGTCTCGGCCCATTTTTCTATTATTCGTATTGAAAATGGCTCAAGACTTCCACCACCAGTAATGACTAAATATATTTTAGTCACTCTCTTGCCATCAAAAATGAATCTAAAAAAATTAGAAAGCATTTCGTACAAAAATGAATGTGGAAAATATACTCACAATTCTTCAATGTAATTATCGAGTCGATTCGCGAGATCATCGAGTAACAGTTTAAGCATCTTGAGATAAGGTTTTAGAATATTTTCAAAGTTGAAATCTTTGATCTTTACATTGTACAGCTTTTCGAATACTTGAAGCTTTATTATCCTTTTAAATGGTTCAAAATCGGGTATATTATGTTGTTTTAATAGATTTATCTTGATATTGTCCCAAGTGGAGTCACTATACAAGAAAAAATAAAAAGGTTTTATTTAAATATTTTTTAGATTTCAGTTTGACGAATTTTGTAATCTAACTCAAAAGGATATTTGTCATCATTAAGGTCATAGTCGGCCTGTTCAACTATTTTCAAAATATAATCTTTAATTAGTTGTGTAACGAGATTGCCGCCGCAATCAACACCGCCTTGATAAATGGACAAGTTTTTAGGGTTGATTCAGGTATTCTTCTATTTTCACCAGTTTCACTGAGGCATTAATCGACGAATGTCCAATATCCAACAATAAAATTGCAATTTTAGGACTTGGCACATCCCCAGATTTCATGCTGACTGATTTGGTTGCCTTAACCCTAAATGAATAAGTAATAAATTAAAAGTTTCATAATACAAAATAAATAATATAAATATTACATTTTAACAAAAGAATTGTCTAATTTGAAAGACGTCACAAAATAATTGATGGCTAAAATGGCTTCACTTATTAAATAAATTTGTGGTATTGGATGGTTCGACAAGTCATAGTAATGGTAGATTTCGGTGAGCACACATTTTAAAAGTTCTACCAATTCGTTCGTTTCTTTGATACCGAAGAAAATGGGGCTTCCAATTAGAATTTTCTAATAGAGAAAAATACAAGTTACACGAGATAATATAAATTGAATTACATACCTCCAATTCAATATTTTCAGTATTCTTCGTGATGAAAAGTTTTATTAAATATACAAAGAATATCACGTATGCGTCAAATGGTGAAAGCATGGTACCCGAAACATATTTAAATAAAAGTTTTTCTGGATTACGATTGTCTATAAAATGCTTCATCTCTTGGAGTTTAGACATTGTAATCTCTGAACCTATAAGACTTTTAAAATGCTACGCTCTTCGTGATCAATATAAATACTATTATTAATATACTCACTACAAAATTGAAGTAGAACATTTTCAACTTTTATTATTAAATAAAAATACATTTTCACTTACAATCCGTTTCTTCTCATAAATAAATTAAAATTCATAATAGTACAACCATCATACTGGGTGTCTGGATTGCCACCAAATGAAGAATAAAGTTTTACACTTCTCTTATCACTATTTTCTTCGTCTTTATGCCTCTTTTTCTTGCTAGGAGATTTGGCGCGATTTGGTCTTTTACGTTTAACATTTTTCGAAGATAAATGGTTGTCATCATCTTCGGCGGATATTGGGTTAATATGCATATTGACTAATTGGTAAAAAAAGTAAACATATCGACAACAAATTAAATGAATAAATAATCATTAAGATTGACTTACCATTAATTATTGATGAGATGATGTCCGATTGATTCCCATGTTGTATAAATTGAAAAGTTTTAGCATCCCTTTCTATCCCAACACACGATTTACCGCACCCCAAATCGAAACAAAGTTCTATTTTAGTTTTACCACTCGGAGATTGACTAGATCCTGAACAGATACTAGAGACGTCACAAGTAGTTTCTACAACAGAGAGTGTAACAAATTTTATTGTTGTGCTAACCTTAAGTGTTCTATTCGATCCCGTTTTCAATTGGCTGGAAAATTCTATACTTTTCAAGTGTATTTCATGTAAATAACGGATTTCTTATTTGATAAACAATAAATAGCTTTAATAATTTTTATCTTATCTTTTTTCTGATAGGATAACGGATAATTTCTATAACTAATAATATATAAGCAAACGTGTCCAAGCGCTCCATTTCAACCTTGAAAATATTGCTATCATAGACGAATATCATAAAATTTTCATGTGCTTTTACTTTTATCTTATGACATGAAAATTATGTAATATTATCTGATTAAGTTGTTGGAAAACAACAATTTTTTTTCATTTTTATCATTATTTTGTCAAAATAGTATGAAAATATGCTATTTTACATGCTTTTTTGAAATAATAAAAAAGGGCGAAAAGGGCGTGCGCCAGAATTAGTATTTTATACACTGCTGAGATCTATTGATGGAATACGCAATCGCAGTGATTCAATTGCGAAGCATACCCATTAACAGTAAGGTTTATTGAATAGAGTAATATGAGCTTTGTAATGCAAACTAATAATAAACCTTTTCATAAAAGTTGTGATAGTAACTATAGTAAAACACAAAGTCTTATTAATTGCTAAAACTTCTATTGACCTATTTAAAACAATACATTAACTCGAGAGTTACATATAAATCTAAAGTAAACAGGAAATAAAACGTTGTGAAGCTTTTTGATGATTTCGAAAATTGATAACTGTTTCTATGATGATATTGCTCTCAGGAATAAACAAGTTAATCACACTAGTCTCTGAGCATGAAAAAGACATACAACATGCAAAAATGATAAATCAAACAAATAAGAGATTTTTCTTATCTTACTTTGCATGCTCTAGCATTACTGAAAGCAGTTCTGGTAATATAGATCCTTACAATCACAGTAGGATGACTTTGCAGTTAATGTTTCCAAATAATTAGTATTACTTTAGTGTGACATTTTTTTAATGTTTAGCTAATAAACGTTTGCTGTCGTTAATGGAAACATTTTTTTGAAGTTATCGCACTTGTGTATCCGCACAAATGGGGATACTGTGATCAAAAATCATAAAAGGTAAGATGTGTACTCTTTTTACTATGCTATTAATTTCATATAATTATTCTCAACTCCACTCAGATCATACAAACGATCAGATTAGTATAAATATTAGGACAACGCTACCAAACTAACAAACAAATTTCAGTTTCACTGATTTTCAACAATGAAGTTGCCGGTCTTATTAGCTTACTTTATGCTGTTATTAGCCTGCAAAGATACTGTTAGCCCTTTCTGTTTAGAAAGCTGTGATGGAAATCGAGCGCGCTGCTACAGGAATAATGAGGAATCTAGAAATATCAGTTGTGATTCAAATAGATATTGCCAATTTCAATTTTTGTTTGGGACATGCTACTGCTGTATTTTCAACGAAACTCTTGGACGAGAATTTCATCCTCTTAGTTTAGTTTAAGAGAAATATTATTGTAGCTCATCGACATTATAGGAATGTATAAATTTCTAATATGTTTATACAAGTTATTGAATCATTTATTCAATAATTTATATTACATTATAATTGTTAATATATTTATGCTATTGAAAGTTGTTGACACTTTGCTTTTTTCGATCGAGAAACAGCTTCAAGCGGTTATATGAACATCGAATGACAATCTGAGTTAACTGTAAAATATTCATTTTTGTTCAATTTATAATTCTAAAACTCGAAATATTTATTGGAAATTTTGTGTTACATGTTATGAGATTTATTTTGCGAATGATTTGAGATTGATCGCCAAGTGCAAGATTTTTCAAAGAAGTTTTAAAAAGAATAATTTACTGATAAGTGTCTGGGCTCCAATCGGTCCAATTGTTATCAATAGAACTGGAGGAATGTCGAATATTGAGTATAAATAAAGTTGTTGATCGGCGCGGCCGGTTCTCTAGAAAGAGATTTCTAGCCGTTCACTTGTACTCGATCTATATATATCGTCACGTTTATTTCGTGACTTGGGATCTTTTCTAATTTTAGAATTTGTATTAAACAATTTATATTGTCTTATGTTTTGTTGTTAGTTAGTTGTACAAATTGAGATCGGAGACCTCAATGTGAGATCTCAATTCGTTTTTGTTAGAGTCAGGCTGGACTCGTGTTTTAAATTATAACTTCCACTCTTTATAATACGCGAAGTATTGATGAATTGACGAATTAACACAATTTTCACTATCGATACTAACGTAACTTTATTTAAAATATTCATTATTACATGTTATACGCTTATTAACATAAACTATCTATATCACCCTTCCACACTTTCCCTGCTCTCCTTATATACCTTTTCTGCATTCTATCTTATGTCGTTCTTAAAACTAATGTTGGTCGCCAACGGGCAAGGTCGAGTGGGAGGCTAGGAGGTCGAGAGTGGTGTCACTCGATTCAGCTCACCAAGCACAGTTAATGGGAATAGCCCCCCGGCTCATAGTTTTTTAAAGAAAACAACCCTTAAAAATATAAATTTTAACGCAGCGAAAATTGAAATAGTCATTTCATGCAGCTTTAGAAGCAGCGCAAAGAAATATAAAAATTACTTTGTTAGCCCCCCCGGTGTCAGTGTAAATTCCATAAAACCCACCTCCAACAATTTTTTTCTGGAAAAATAAAATTTCGAGATGGCCATATTTTGGGGCTTGAGCTGAATTTAATAAAACCGTTTAAATATCTGGTATATCTTATCGGGTTCAAAAGTTATGACTTCTTAAAGTTTAACATATGAAACAGTTATGGACCACGCCCTAGCCTAACCTGACCTAACCTAACCTAACCAGTCATGAGTGAGAAGTCAGAGAGAGTGGTTGCCTATGAGGCTGTCTCTCATCCTTTCACTAAATTCTGTGATTAGTGAACATAAGGGTACCGCAAATGCGGTCAAAACTGCAGCTAAAAACTGTACTGATGGTCTGTTGACCATCATTCGTGATCTGTCCTCTCGGTTGGCCAGAATAGACGACAATTGTGATAAACACGTGGCGCTCAATAAACGTTTGGAAGCCATTGAAAATCAAGTCCAAACATTGATTACTGACGTGTCAGTCATAAAGGCAAAGTCATCAACACCAAAGACATTCGCATCTATCTTGTCCAGCGGTCAACTTATCACAAACAACAAGAAATCACCGAAAAAACTATTCCCAGTTGTCGTCAAAAACGTAAACAAAGAGATCAAAATGTCGCCCAAAGTGTGTGAACAACGAATCAAATCACTAGTGAAATTAAATGCAAAGATTGCCATCAGAGAAATGGTCACAACTTCTGGAGGACTTCTTGTAAATTGTATGTCTGAAACCGATAGACAGGAGTTCACCAAATGTGTCGACAAAAACACGACTGAATTGTGTGCAAATAAACCGAAGCCAAAGAACCCAAAGATTGTGATTTTCAACGTAGACAAAGATATCACCGATAACTACATAATTGAAGAGATAATCGCCAAAAACCCAGAACTCAAGACACTTTCCAACGTAGCAGCTGACCTCAAGACTAAGATCACAGTGAGATTTAAATACAGAAAGTCTGCACCAAATGGAGATAACTCATGGGTTTTAGAAACTGACCCACAGGTCTTCAAGACACTCATGTCATTAAAGCGCATATTTATTGGTTGGCGGTCTCACAGATTCAGTGAATATCTGTTTATTAATCGCTGCTTTAGTTGTCACCGATTCGGACACAAATCAAGTGAGTGTCGAGATAAGGCAATCAATGGGCAAGTGTGTGGTAAATGTGCCCAAACCTGCGTCACCGATCAACACAACGACTGTCAACTGTCTGTGAAATGTGTTAATTGTGTCCGTCATAACACTGCACTGGGAGTTAAACAACTGCATGACACAAATCATACAGTCTTCAGTGACTTATGTCCTGTTTACCAGCGCCTAAGAAGAGTCATCATAGAGTCCACCAATTATGGGGATTGAAGATAATTGCATTAATTGTCTGCAAATAAATCTCCAGAGAAGCAAATACGCCACCAATCAATTGGTACAAACGGTAAGCGATCTCAAGATTGATATAATTATAGCCCAAGAGTTATACGTTCTAAAGCAAAAGATTTGTGGTTTTCCCTTAAGCCATAAAGTCTTATACAATAAATCTAACGAAACACCAAAAACAGCAATAGTTTTGACAAACTCTAACATTAATCCTATTTTAATTCAATCCTTATCAGACATTAATCTAACAGTAATTTCACTTAATTTTAATAACAAAAACATTATTATATTCAATATTTACATTGAACCAAACATTCAGCTAAATCAGTTTGACTTGAGACTGAACCAAATTCAAAACGCAAAAGATATCTTGAAACCGAATAATTATATTATTTGTGGGGATATTGTAATAACGTCTTAGTCTCCTAAATTAGACCTATACCAAAATACATTTGTAATAACCTATATCTTTAAAACTAATTTTCATAACTCACCGTATATGTCAACTTTTATTACTGATCTAAAGATTATCTTTTGTTTGTACAAAAGAAATCTTCACATGCTTGTCTCAACTGCATAAGTTATGAAGACAGCCGATAGTAAGCATATTTCAACTCTTAAAACCTACCTAAGTATGTCCTAGTTAAACAATCCTCCAATCTTAGCTAAATGCGCTATTAACCTTAAAAGGTTTAGCCTATCATTGTAAAACATTTTCTAATTTAACCCGCCTATTGTTCCTATAAAATGTCGTGTTTTTCTTAAATTTTTCGCTCTTTCTTCCAGTGTTAAAATCCTGTGAAATCTTATGTAATTTTATTATTGTGGTTATGTTAAATAAAGTGCTTATATTTTAAAATTTGATTTCGTACACGCTCCTATTAAAGATCCAGACTTTACAATTGGAGGCACCGCTGGGATAGGAGTTGAAGATGTATAGAAATCAATGTTGTTTGTATTGAAGTTATAAGTATATATGAAGTTGTCAATTCTTACCCTTTGTGTTTAAATTGTGTGGTCTGCACTGTGGTCGTAATCAGTGTCTGCAATTGGTCACCAGCATTGGCTTCGCGGTGGTTGCGTCGACTGAATCACAGAGGAGCAACACACAAATAAAGGAAAGAAACACTTCTTTGATTTTTTTTAGTTTTATTAAAATGCCAATTAGAGGGCAATCCGAGTTATCCACTTCTAGTTCAGAAGTGACTGCTTTGACGGCTAAGGAACTTAAAGATATTGTATCAGATGTAGTCCGTATGTCAATGACTACATCTAGTAGCTTAAGATTAGAGCCTTTCACAGGTCGCGATACCCGAGAACTCGTAAAGTGGCTACGAGAATTCGAGTATCACGCAGATGCAAATAATTGGGATGATGCTGCTAAGTTGCGCAAATTTCCCACATATCTTAGAGATTATGGTCTACTGTGGTATGACCAGAATGTTAAGCGTGCAGGCGTAAATGCTCCAACAGATTGGAAAAGCCTCAAACATCTGATCACCACAGACTTACTTTCTACTAACCACAAAAGTTATTTACACAGCGAACTAAGACGTCGCAAGCAAGCCTTAGGCGAAAGTGTTTACAATTACATTCTTGCTAAACGAGATTTGTGTCTCGAATTAGATGATAGCATGAATGAAAGCGATATGATGGAGTACATGTATCAGGGAATGAAACCTGATATTGCAAAAGTGCTACGGTCTCATGCT
Source organism: Archegozetes longisetosus (assembly GCA_018873245.2). Taxonomy (NCBI): domain Eukaryota; kingdom Metazoa; phylum Arthropoda; class Arachnida; order Sarcoptiformes; family Trhypochthoniidae; genus Archegozetes; species Archegozetes longisetosus. Next base: position 75,536 of record JAEMBT020000019.1, on the reverse strand, counting down.
CCTAAAACTATGAACGCATTCATAGATAGGGCAAAACAAATAGAACGTGGCATTGAAGAGTGCGAAACTTCTGGGATTTCCGAAAGTAGGTCGGAAACAGAGTTATCCACTTTAATGAAAAATTTTGGAGATATGGTAAGAAATCTCACTCATACTTTGAAAAATAATAGCCGTCAAAACAATGCCTCATACCAGTTAAACAGACAATATAATGGTCAAAATAGTTTTCGTCGTGGCAATCGAAACTGGGACAGGTATGAGACACGCGTAAGTCGCGATAGCAGATCTTTAAGCCCTAACTATAATAGAAATGGGTTTAACTCTCAAAATACAGAGTTCAGACGTTCTCTACCAAGAGACGATTTTAACTCGAGGAGAAACACAGCTCCGAAACGAGTTAACTTTAATTTTGATGAAAAATTAACACAGAGTCGAAATACCGAAGGTAAAGGTATATGTTATAATTGTCAAGAACCTGGACATCATTTACGAAATTGTCCGCATAAACAAGGTAACCGATCAAGAGAAAACAGTCCTTATCGGTCTAAACAAAACAATGCAGGACTGAGTCACACTGTCCAGCAAGCTATACATCCCTACGTACCCAAGTGTAAAAACAAATTAATGTTTGTTTATGTAAAAATAAAAGGGTGTGAAATTTGTTCATTGGTTGATACGGGTTCAGAGAATACTATGATTTCTCATGATCTCGCATTAAAACTTGGTCTTAACATTGAAAAGTATACAGGTAGACCAATTACTGGAATTAACTCAAAGCCTGTAAAAATTAGCGGCCAAGTACAGCTCGATATTATCGTCTTTGATGATAAAAAGAGCGTTCTATACCTATAACTGCTGTTGTTGTTTTAAAATTTCACTTAGACCTATTGTTAGGATATGACTTTCATCGTGCATCTAAATCGGTGATCGATATCTATAATAATAATATTGTGTTTAATTCTGCAGCATTCAAGGAAAACGAAATGATTGATGTTAAAAGCCCAAAACCCCAAAAATATTAAACAAAATGCATGCGATAGAAAATATTGAAATACCAGCTAACGGAATGCAGGTTGTTAAGTGTGCGCCAAGCTATAAGAAAACCTTACTGAGTGCAAACTGCTATACGCAGTCAAATCCAACAATACTTTCTAAGCGCAAACTATATGTGAAAGAGCAAAATATTACCCTCAAAAACGGGATTGCTCGCGTTCCTGTAGTGAACCTTTCTGATGAACCTATAACTATATCTGCCGGTAGCATTGTAAGCGATTATGAGTTACCATCTATTTGTGCTGCTGCATTCTCAAAACCGGATTTCGATCCACTATTAAATGCGACTATGGCAGACATTATTCGAAAAGATAAACGTGCCTATTTGGTTTTCTGTCGAATCTTAGACAAGGCTGAAGAGAAGGCGGAGAGCATAATAACGGTTTTGAACCGCCTATGTAAATTTTGTCTCACCATTGGCTGTTTATCTGGAGAGCAATGCCCTAGAAGGCAGTCTTATCTAACCAACCACGGGAACTATAAAGATAAAGTCGTAAGTAAGTATACAAACGTTTTAATCCTGTGTGGTGAGTACACTCTTCTTTGCATGGATAATGAAGAAAGACTCAAAAAAGAGGAACCTAAGCCTATAGAGCCTAATAAATCATCGGATGAATACTTTCTTACTAAGGACGATATTAAGAAATCTGCTGAATATCTATATAAGCAAATCTATGCACGGGCTGTAGACAGTAATGACCCATTAAATGTAATTCATTTTTATGAAAATCTTTGTAAATACTGCAACCATTACAAATGCTGTGACGAGACTACAACTTGCATATACGAGCCGATATGTGCCGAAAGCACGAATTATCAAAAAAATCAAGGAATATGAAAAAAGGGAAATTGAAAACAAAATAACTGAATTTATAAACGAATGGCAAATTCCAAAGGAAGTTATCGATCGTTATCGCAACTCGATGAATACAAGAGGTCTTTATCATGATAATGCGAAGAGAACAATGAATTTTGCTAACCCCTCATTTGATCTTTCTGAATTACTGACTAACGATAAACTTGATGACACTCAAAACAATCATTTTGATAATGAGTTTGAAGATATAGAGTTACAAAGCCTCAGTAGCGACTCAATAACCAACCTTAACCTAGAAGCATTATATGAAGATATTGATATTTTGAGTTCTATGATGGATCCTCTTTTGTATGATGCAAATATAGCAGGAAGTGATTTCAATACAGAACAAAATGAGAAAGACGAGATCGCTAGAAATGTTGCTACAAGTAATGCTAACGAGCTAAGCTCTGAAAACTTATACGAATGTAGCAAAACTTTGAATAAAGAAAATTCAAATAAATATTCAGACTCATTACAAGAAGTTATGGACCATATTAATGATTTAAATTATCACTATGAGTGCAATGCAGGATTTTCTTATGATGCTGATTGTAGTAGTCCTATTGATTCTGGCGACAGTAGTCTCTCCAATTTTGATGATGAATTAGATGAGAACAATAAAGACTATCCAAAGACTATATATTCAAGGCAAGCTAATTATATCCAGAGGGGAAATGATTCTCTTATTGATGACATGAAGTTCGCGGCTGATCGATTTGAGTTATTGATAGCATTAGCTAAGCTAAAGACAAACGATATACTCAACATCTTTTATTATTTCGATCAACTTTGTATTCGATGTAATATATGTCATTTGAAACTAAATGGCGACATAGGAAAGAGTTGTGATCTTTCTAAGTATTCACGCTTTGAAAATACTAATAAACCTTATGCACAGTATGATCCATTTCGAGTATGGCGTGAAATGAACACCTTAGTGCATCAATTTATTGTTAGCGGTAACATTCCTTTGAATATCGTGGAATCTTATCGACACAACGGACCAATACGTGATTGTCCCTTATATACGTTGAAATGGGAAACGAAAGGTCGATGGTCACCCTCTGATGGAAGATGGGTAGACAATAAAACCGGAAGACCTATACAAATTTCTGTTGCTAGCGGCTTTATGGACACTGGTCCGGAGATTGATGATATGATGCAGGATCAATTATCAGATTTAATGAATGAATTTGCAGATATGTTAGCTTTCGATCCAACAAATATCGGAACTTGCAAAATAATCAAACATAAAATTGATACTGAAGACCACCCACCAATACATCTAAATCCATACATATATGCTGCACCTCTTCGAGAGGAAATAAACCGACAAGTTCAAGAACTTCTCGATATGGGCATAATAGTACGGTCTAAGTCCCCTTGGAGTTCCCCAGTAGTTCTAGTTGATAAAAAGGACGGAACAAAACGCATGTGCGTCGATAATCGGAAGTTAAATAGTATAACTAAGAGTGATGTATACCCTCTTCCTTCAATAAGCGTTGCATTAAGCAGTTTACAAGGAGCAAAATATTTTTCATCATTCGATCTTAATTGTGGTTACCATCAAATAGAGATAGATAAAAAGGATTGTGAGAAGACTGCATTTATAACTCAAGACGGGTTATTTGAATATACAAAAATGAATTTCGGATTGAAGACTGCTCCGGCCTGTTTTGCACGAGCTATGGATATAACTCTAAGTAATTTGAAATATTCATCAGTCTTAGTTTACTTAGATGATATACTGGTATTCAGCAAAGACTTTTCAAGTCATCTTAAACACATCCGCGAAGTATTACAAAGACTTAAATCTGCTGGATTTACAATCAAACCAAATAAATGCTCTTTGGCCATGGAATCAGTTAAGTTTTTGGGACATGTTGTAGACTCAACCGGAATTCGAACAGATCCTGATAAAATAAAGGGAATAACAAATTTTCCTATACCAAAAACTTTAACTCAAGTACGAGGATTTATTGGTCGAGCATCTTATTATCGAAAGTTTATACCATATTTTTCTGAGGTCGCTGAACCATTGACTCGACTTACAAAGAAGCATATGAGGTTTCAATGGGGACCAGAACAAATGCAAGCTTTTACACAATTGAAAACTCTTCTAAGTAGTGAACCGGTTTTAACACATTTCGATAGTAAGAAACCTTTAGAGGTACGTTGTGATGCTAGCTTTATAGGAATAGGTGCTGAACTGGTTCAACTTGAAGAACTAGGTTGGAAACTAGTAGCAAATGCAAGTCGTTTGCTAAGTGAAGCAGAACGCAACTATTGCACCTCTGAGCGAGAATGTCTTGCTATTGTATATGCTACTGATAAATTTGCACCTTACATACATGGGTTGAAATTCACAGTAGTAACTGATCATTTAAGCCTAAAATGGTTAACAGAAAAGTCAACGCTCTCTCCTCGTTTAATACGATGGGCTTTACATCTTCAAAAATACGACTTTGATGTTGTATACCGCAGCGGTCGGTTAATGAAGGACGCTGATGCTCTAAGTAGGTGTCCTGTGGATCCTCCTGAAAATATAATTGAAAATACTGAAAGATATGCCATGGCTAGTATATCGCAATCAGAAGACGAGCAAGACGTGTCTTCTTATGTTTCACGTTTTAATATGATAAATATGTCTAAACTGCAAAGAGAGGATAAATTCTTCGGTACCATTATAAAATCACTTGAATCAGATGAATCGAGTTGTTATGAACCGGAGTATGTATTAAAAGATAATATACTTTTCTTTGTCGATCCTATTAGTCGGTTGCGAAGTAAACTGTTAATTTGTATACCTGAGTCACTCTTGCACGAGCTTCTCTATTCATTTCATGATGATTACATGTCAGCACACTTGGGTATCAATAAAACAAAGGCAAAAATTAAAGAACGATTTTTCTGGCCAAATATGGATCAAGATATTGAATACTATGTAAAATCATGCGTTGATTGTCAAACAAAGAAAGCACCGAACCTTCAAAAGCAGGTTTATTGGTCCCAGTAAAGTGGGAGGACCATTTGAAAAATGGGGAATTGACATTTTAGGACCATTTCCAGTCTCAGACAACGGAAATAATAACATAATAGTAGCAACTGAATATATGACGAAATTTGCTGAAACTAAGGCTGTGCCAAAAGCTGATAAATGGCAAGTCGCAAAGTTTATCGATGAGCAAATCATTTTCAAGCATGGAGCACCCTATAGTATTGTTACAGATCAAGGAAAAGTATTTTCGAGCAATTTGTGTAAACAAATTTATGAAAATCATGAAATCGCTCACATTCGCACTTCCAGTTATCACCCACAAGCAAATGGGCTTGTGGAACGCTTGAATAAAACGTTAGCAGAAATGATTTCTCATTATGTAGCAGACAAACAATCTGATTGGGATAAGTTTTTACTGCATGTAACTTTCGCTTATAACACAAGCGTTCAACAAAGTACACATTACTCTCCTTTCGTTCTAACTTACGCGAGAGAACCTATATTTCCAGCAGAGATAACAATGGGAAGACCGTCTTTGGGTGTTTCTGATGTTGATCAGTATGTTGCACTCAGAGACAAATATATCAAAAATGCGCGTGAATTAGCCCGTAAATATATAACGGACTCTCAAGTGCGAAATACAAAGCATTACAATAAACGACGAAGAGAAGTAACCTTCAAAATTGGACAATTGGTTCTAGTTTTTAACCCTCGTAGATATAAGGGTAAATCAGAAAAGCTTTTACATCAATTCTATGGACCGTATAAAATTCTTGACCAAATAGGTCCGGTCACTTATTCAGTCGAATCAATAAGAGATAAATATGAAACAATGAACGTACATGTTTCAAGGATGAAACCATTTTATGACAGAAAAGAACTTTTTAACCCAACTGGATTCACATCATTTGAAATGGGGTCGGATGATGATGAACTATACCCTGAAGGGATAGATATGGATGAAGATTTAAATTTAAATGAAACATCGAGTACAATAAGAACAACGCCTGTGGAAAACAGCTTAATAGAGAAGGACCAAATCGAAAATAGTGAAACTGAAGAAGAAAGTCAAATCCTAGACTTATCTGATAATTATTCAGATGCAACAGAAATTGACGATCAATGGTTAAGCATAGATCGAGATCCTCTAATTATATTACCACGATTACAGGACATAAATACTGATATAACCGACAGACCTCTAAGAAGATCAGAACGTATAAGACGACCAGTCGATAGATTTGGTTTTGCAGCAACAAGTATACTGTTCTTAATGATGATTTTACTGTGTTCCTGTTTTGTAGAGTCTGCCTTGACTAAAATATCGCCAGTTTTGTGGCGTAAATCTGACAAACCTGTCATTGCTGGAATAAACCGAGTAATTATGAAAATTCATTATGACTCACCGTGTGTTGTATTTAGAAATCCCATATTTGAAATCAGTAATCAAACTGAGTTATTAAATTGGTGCAATAATGCTTATATTGAAGATTTTATAAGACCCGTAAAAGTTTCTGCAATAGTACACTCATCTCCAGTAAACAGGATTTAGTTGTTCACAGGGAGAAACGTTTTATTTTCGCCGCATTTTTATTAGCAGTAGTAGTTGTCACTTCAATCACTACCATAGGCGTCTCTACTGCATCACTAGTTCAAAGTTCCCGTACGGCTGAAGAGCTAGAAACAATTAAGAGAAAGCAAGAAGAGATGTTGATGGAGGCAGAATATTTCAAGCGAAATCAGATGAAAATCCAAAAGATACTTCAAACATTACAAAATGAAATAAGTGAAATAGGAGTAGCAGTACAAGATCTTACAGCTTCTTTCAGGACTTTGCAAGAAAATTTGCCGAAGGCAATGCATATAGTTGCAAATTTGGCATCAAAGTTCATGTTAACGAAGGATAGGTTAAAAGATATTTCACGAAAATGGAAAAATGGAATAGTGGATGAAAAATTATTTGAAATATTTAATATAACCCTTCCTTGTGATTGTCCGTTAAACTTAGCCAGAGCCAAGTCATGCACAATAGATGAAAGCCGTTCTCTTGTTTCAATGGAGTTTGAAGCTTACACTAAAAGGAAAGGAACAAATACAATGGAAGCTGATCCATTTGTCTTATACACTCAAAATAATGGTAAACTTTGTTCTGTCGAATATGTCGGACCAAAAATGGTAATTTATGACGCTGCTCGAGACTGTGTAACCGCATTGCATCAGATTACACAATCTTCACGAAACTTGATACTAATGCCGAGCTCAGCGACTTGTCAACGAAACCTTCCTGACACAATTTCCAAAAAGTTCTGGAAAGTAACTACTTGTGAAGATCCTAAGATTGTAGTAGATGAAGAAATAATGCAAGTGAAAGTATCCGATAAACTGAATTATATTTACTGCAGCACACTTAAAATAAAGATCTATAATCGAACTTTGGAATGTCCTGATTTTGCTTTTGCTGTACCCACTAGTGTTCCGTTTAGCATTAATTCAATAACTTACGAGTCCTCTCTTGTAAATGTGCAAAATACTTTAAGTATGATGCCAGCTTGGGGTCAAAGAATCAATTTCCATCTTATGCCGTCTTTACACGAACTAAATCTAACGGAAATTGCAAAACAAAATAATGCAGAAATAAGTAAAATCCAGTTTTATAACCGTAAACCTTCCATTGAGATAAACAATCAATCAAGTACTTTCGTCTTTTATATCATAATCATTATCGTCCTTTTAATAGGATTAACTGTTTATTTTAAAAGAAAGCGTTCTAATTCAGCTGATATAGCTAACGTGCAAGCCATTGAACTTAAACGACGTGCTCGTAACTCTAATATTGTAACTGAAACTCAATCATTAGTTTCTGATGAGGAATCCGACGAAGAAGCTGATAATAAATCAAATATATCGCAGACAACAACCCCAACTCCTCTTCGGAAAACCAAGCGAGTTTTATTTTTAACAACGATAATCACTTTATCATTGACACCAGCTAACGCTTTTGATTATAAATATATGGTGATCTTCATAAAATTCCAGTCGCCATGCAATGAATTACTCCTGAATAACAAAACCATTCCGACACAAATTATATGGTGTCAAAATCAGTTTGAACTCTCTTTTATAAAACCTGTTAGCACGTTTTGTAAAATAGACAACGAGATTCTAGCAATACATAAACGACTATATTATGCAGAGTTTAACAGACAAAAGCGATCGTATAGTCCAAACAATCCAAACAATGAGCTAGACAATTACCTAGCAACTACAATAGTTTCGTCATTTGCTGTATTAAAAGACATAGTAAACACTATTGGAAGAAAATGGTCTCAAAATAAATTAGATTCAAGACTATTCGAAAACTCGCATTTCCAAATAAAATTTCCTTCGAACCTGTCGTTAGAAATGTTCAAACCACATTTGTGCATTGCAGACTTTCAATCAAACACAATTATCTTAACGCTGCATAAAAATTCTGAACCTATATGGTTAAAGAAATATGTTATTTCTTTCGGAGTTATAACTACTATTATTATTATACTTCTGATATGCAACGGAGTACTAAAACTTGTGAAGTTGCGCAGAAAAATGCACCAGAGTTATAAGGTGTTTTACGATAGAAAAGCCAATGATTCATCGGCGGAGATGGGTTTCCCCTTACCTCCATTTCCCCTATAGCTTTAAATTCGAATCAAACGAATTACCACAACTACATCACTTACTAGAGGTTTATGGTTAATAAACGATGTAGTTCAAAAAAAAGGAAAAAAAATCAAAAAAAAAAGTTTTTGAAAATAAGTATATTCCATTTTATAATTCAATTTATTTTGATTATCAAGTATGTATCCTTATTACATAAAAAAAAGTTACTAAAAAAAATAATGTTCAAAACAATCACCAACGTAGTAGATTTAATATGGTTTGTAGTCCGACCATTCAATCTCATTAAGAAAATCATAATTATCACCAACGTTAGCAATAAATCGAAGAGACCAAAGATAACAGTCGGTTGTGTCAACTTGACCCCAAATCCAAGTTGTATAGGAGAAGAGGAATAAAGATCACATCTTAAATGTTGAACACGCCTGTTTATTAATCCATTCACCTCTGCTTCTTCTCGAACCAAAGGGTTGTATAGGAAGACTAAAAAAATAAATAGTAATAATAATAATCGGGTTTTTTAATGCGCTGAATAATTCAATCGATCCACTTACCCTTCCTTTTAGTTGCTTCTTTTCCCATAACTAAAACCGACAGAACATGTAGAAAGTCCCAACTGCCATGTCTCAACTTCGGAGCAAACACCAAACCTAGGACTGGTTTACCGGTCTGTAAAGGCTCGAGAACTTCTTTCTCACAGCTGTCCGATTTCCGAAACCATACTTGCTGTATTTGCGCATCTTTTCACGTGTTTCTCGCTCCTCTTTTGGTGATGTCCAATTTTCACCCATTAAAAGTGGGCAAATTTCAACCGTAGAATTTAATTTTTGCCATTCCATGCATAGTTGAGCCCAGAAACGCATTTCCACCTCACAAGCAAGTAAACCTGCTAGACCATCTCTGCGAAATAAAGTCCGGTTAGGGTTAAAAAAAAAAAAAAATTTTTTTTTACTAAGGAAAATATAATAGTAAACCTTTCAAATCCAAACCCTGGTATAAACCACTTGTTGTTCTCATAATAACTAAGCTGAGAATCCAAGACTTGATTAAATGGGCCATTCAGATGAAAAATGGATTTAGATGAAACCAAAGTACATAAACGAGCCGACTCCGGTGCGCCGGTGATCCTATATGTCTTTTCACCCTTCTTCTTATTTTCGTAAGCTTGAATTAAAGCATTACTCAAGTTTTTCCGAGGCTCCCACGTATCCCATTCAGAGCCAAAGCCACACCAGCGGATTTTGTACTTTGTGACACCTTTTCTTTTCCTTTCACCCAAAATCGCTTCAACAAAGTACTCGTATTGGTCTCTGGGTTGACGCTGATTTTCCTCGAAAACTTGTTTGTTTCTCTCAATCTACATGCAAAATGCATTAATGCATAAGTTTTGAAAGTCTTCGTGACTTACGTATTTTGCGCCGTTATCTGCTTTAGGGTATGTTTCTTTAACAAGGAGTGTAGTGATCTGTTCTTCTACTTGGGAAGTATTATCTATTGTACTAAACAAGTTATTCTCAGTCTCTTCTGTATGTTCACTAGAATCTACATTATTAAAAGATAAAAATTTTACTTTATTATATTAATTATACTTTACTAAATCATAAACTTAGCTTCTACCACAAGATGAACTCACCGTTATTTGTAGTTGATATTTCAATCGTCGCTTGAATTGGACCCATTGTTTCTATCAACTTTATTTTAATCCTATTATGAATTACAAAACAACATTTATTTAAATATACAATACGTAAATAATTCGGAAAAATAAAAAAAAAAAAATTTTTTGAAAATAATCATAATTAAATTTTCTATTAAATGTAAGTATAATGGGAATTAACTGTACTTTTGAATGGTTGCGTATATAATCATGCGCATTGCTAACAAGCTTACGTATAACTATATTTAAAAAAAAAAAAACTTTTAAAAGTAACATAAAACGGGTAATCACTAATAAAAGTAATAGTAAATTAAAGTTACTAATTAAAAAGTTATATCAATATACTTAGCATATTTAGAAAAAAAACAAAAGATATTGACCAAACCTTAACCTTCTGTTGAACCTTTTGCCTACGCTGACCAGTTGAGGGAAAGTGTCTGACACAAATGACGACTAAAATAAATTTTAATTTTCAATATCGAATATCTTCTGAACCGCTTAAGAGCCAGAGATCGCTCTGCGCTTAATAAGTAAAGCATAAACTCAAATATTTTCTACAAAAATTTGATCGAGGGCGGCTCTATTAAAGTATTAAAAATTTTAATTTATTTATTAATAAGCATCAAAATCCACCATAGCGACATCTATCCCTCCTATTATGAACTATTCCACTGGAACTTGTGCTGAACTTAATGTAAACAAACTATAAGCATCGCTAACTTTCTACTTTTTTTTAACGCTATGTCCTATTATAAAACATTTTCAATATCGAATATCTTCTAAACCGTTTAAGAGCCAGAGATCGCTCTGCGCTTAATAAGTAAAGCATAAACTCAAATATTTTCTACAAAAATTTGATCGAGGGCGGCTCTATTAAAGTATTAAAAATTTTAATTTATTTATTAATAAGCATCAAAATCCACCATAGTGACATCTATCCCTCCTATTATGAACTATTCCACTGGAACTTGTGCTGAACTTAATGTAAACAAACTATAAGCATCGCTAACTTTCTACTTACTTTTTTTAACGATATTTCCTATTATAAATAATTTTCAATATCGAATATCTTCTGAACCGTTTAAGAGCCAGAGATCACTCTGCGCTTAATAAGTAAAGCATAAACTCAAATATTTTCTACAAAATTTGATCGAGGGCGGCTCTATTAAAGTATTAAAAATTTTAATTTATTTATTAATAAGCATCAAAATCCACCATAGCGACATCTATTATTCACAATTTGAACAAAACACAGTTACTTCATGCTAAACACGTATTATTTAAACTATAGGAAACTAAACTATATTTTACTATTTGTCTAACGACATTATTATTAAAATTCTTATAGTCGATATGTCAGATAGAATTCGAAGACATAGGCATAATGAAGTTTCAAGAACATTTACACCATATAGGAACCGAACAAGCTATACCGAGTTGGATGAACTTCGAGGAATCGCCGACAACATTAGGACCCAACTTTTATTCATAAACGAACTGTTAAATATGCAGAATCCGGATGAAGAACTAACGGGACAATTGGGTCGATCAAACACGGATATTGTCATCCATCTTACTACTAGCAGCACTATGATTAGGGATATTCGTTCCGCTATTTTAAACATTATCTTCAATAGACAACAAGCTTCTACCTCATCAACAACAGTTCAAAATGGTGTTCAGACTTCTATTCACCCTTTAAATAGCACAAATGGGTGCTATAATACCTCAAGCCTTACCTCACAGGCATACTATGGATATCATCGCTAATACCTCAAGTTTGATTTTTACACTATTCATTTTATATTATATTTTTTACCTTGTTTTTTAATTGGGCAAAGTTTATACGTGGCATAAATAATCCAGTATTAATATTTTAAAATATACATATAAAATATGAATAATCACATAATTATTAAGAAAAGATATATATATAATAACTAATGTATTCATTAAAAAAAAAAAAAAAAATATTTTACTAACTACCTCTTTATATGCCAAACTTATAATCTTAAATATCTATAAAAAAAATTTTATTTTATATATAATTTTCTTTTGTTTTCACAAATAATGTCCAAATACTATAAACTAAATGCTATTATAATTTTAAATTGTTTTTTTTGTTGCTTGTATTGTTAAATCTAATTATTTAATGTAAACCAATTACGCGTTACACAGAGTCGTGTAATCTAAGGTGGGGGTATTGTAATAACGTCTTAGTCTCCTAAATTAGACCTATACCAAAATACATTTGTAATAACCTATATCTTTAAAACTAATTTTCATAACTCACCGTATATGTCAACTTTTATTACTGATCTAAAGATTATCTTTTGTTTGTACAAAAGAAATCTTCACATGCTTGTCTCAACTGCATAAGTTATGAAGACAGCCGATAGTAAGCATATTTCAACTCTTAAAACCTACCTAAGTATGTCCTAGTTAAACAATCCTCCAATCTTAGCTAAATGCGCTATTAACCTTAAAAGGTTTAGCCTATCATTGTAAAACATTTTCTAATTTAACCCGCCTATTGTTCCTATAAAATGTCGTGTTTTTCTTAAATTTTTCGCTCTTTCTTCCAGTGTTAAAATCCTGTGAAATCTTATGTAATTTTATTATTGTGGTTATGTTAAATAAAGTGCTTATATTTTAAAATTTGATTTCGTACACGCTCCTATTAAAGATCCAGACTTTACAATATTAATGCCCACTCAAATCAATGGTTTGACAACAACAATGACAAAAGAGGGGAAAATTGTGTGACTTAATCTCTTCTAACAATTTAATTCTATTAAATAACAATCAATTCATGCCAACTTTTATCTCGAATACTGGCGCTAACTCATCAATAGGTGTGACACTAGTCAGCCCTCAATTGAATAGTCTAGTAAACGATTGGTGTGTTTTAGTCATCCCTTCCCTTTCAGACCATAATTACATTAACTTTAAATTAAGTTTAAAAACTAAAAAGATTTTATACAAATCTACAGTTATCTACAGAACACTAAGAGCTGACTGGACCTCAATAGCAGATAATTATAACATAATTTTACCACAAATTGAATCAAAAATTAATTCAATTACAAATGCAAGTGAGTTAAATAATTGTGTTCATCACATGACAGATATTATGATCAATATATGCAATAGAAATATCCCAAAAATCAGACATAACTTTAGACATACGGGTAATAAGTGGTGGTCACCAGAATTAGCCGCTCTTAAGAGACAGTTACATACAGCTCGCCGTAAATACCAGAGATGTCTCACAACTAATTATACGCAAATTATACTATATTATACGCAAATTACATGCAATTAAAAATGGAATATAATAAATTAATAGATAAAACCAAACTTGAAAAATGTGATCAGTTTGTGGCTGACAGTACTCGTGAAAATCCTTGGAATATAATCTATAAAATAAGTAGAGATAAAATCAACCCACAAATAGCTGAGTTAGTAGACAAGAACAATAGACTTATAACTGACTCACAAGAAATAGCGCAACATATGATTAACAGTTTGTTTCCGGTCGACAGTGCAGACACCGACGATGACCACCACATTAATGCCAGACAGTTGTCTCAAATGCCATACCAATCCTCAATTGACATTCCATTCACTAATGATCAGGTTTCCGATATAGTAATTTCTCAAAAGGATGCGAAGGCGCCTGGATTTGAGGGCATGACGGCAGATATAATCAAACATTTTCACAAATTAAATGTCAATATACTAACCAACCTTTATAATAAATGTGTGAAACATCAGTGCTTTCCGGACATTTGGAAAAAATCAATTGTAAAAGTCATTTCCAAACCAAACAAATCCGATTACACCAAAAGTGAGTCTTATAGACCAATAAGTCTAATACCTATTCATGGCAAAATACTAGAAAAATTAATCAAACAGAATTAATTATCATTTGAGACAAACTAATTATTTAAATCATAGACAATTCGGTTTTAAGCCTCAGACCTCAACACTAAATGCTTTGCATTCAGTGGTTGATTTCGTCCAAGACGGTTTCACCAAAAAAGGTTTTACTTTAATTATATCACTAGACATATCTGGAGCCTTCAATTACTGTTGGTATCCAAAAGCAAACCACATATTAAATAAAATTCAAATCTATGGCAAACAAAATAAATTAATGTTTTATTTTAGTAAAACACAGGCAGTACTATTTACACACAAACTAAAATATCGTTCTCCTCACATCACTTTTGCGGGTAATCGGATTGAACTTAGTAATGACTTCAAACACTTGTGTTTGATTATTGATTCCAAGTTAAGTTGGAGATCACACTAATTATGTTAAACAAAAAGTCACACGAATCACAAATGTTTTATTATGATTTACCAAAGACAAATTTGGTTTAAATAGTAAAGCCTTAAGACATATATATACTGGTGCTATACTTCCCATTATATCTTATAGGGCGTCGGTATGGGCGCCGGCAATCGACCGCAAGTTCATTGAACTACTGATCCAACTGCAGAGGAGGTATGCCTTAAGGATTGGGAGGTGTTATCGGACGGTGTCCACAAACGCAGCCAATATAGTAGCAAATCTGATGCCAATCGATTTGTATCTGAAGGGTCGGGTGGCTGAATGGTGTGTTTACAATGAGAGACATAATAAACTGATTGATTGGTATTTCGCCGGCACTTCAATGGACGTATCACTTATTCAACGCAATGTTTGTGTGAAAAACCTTAAACATATGGGATTGAGAGATGATATAAAGAAAATTAGTGATACAACAAATTACTCACCAAATGTTGTGAATGGGTTTATCGGTGGGGTCGTCAACGATGGCAGCTCTGGTTGTGGAGATGTGATAACAAGAACTGATCTAATAATATCACAAAGGATGATAAAACTGTCGGCTCTTTGCACACCATTTCAGTCAAAATGTGTGGCCATTTATAAGGCATTGAAAACAATACAAAACAAAAGGCTAAATAACATAACAGTTATTGTGAAAGTCACCGATGAGTCAGTTATAAAAGCATTGCACAATAGTAACGATACAAACCCATTGATTCATAATATATATAATAGTTATTACGATTTGAAAACAATCAATACTGTAATGTATATATATAAAAGTAGTGATAATTGTGTGCATCAACAGTTAGCTCATTCACTGGCAATAAGTGCCATACTGTCACATAATAGGATTGAATATTATTTGATAACTAAATCAAAATTT
Source organism: Archegozetes longisetosus (assembly GCA_018873245.2). Classification (NCBI taxonomy): domain Eukaryota; kingdom Metazoa; phylum Arthropoda; class Arachnida; order Sarcoptiformes; family Trhypochthoniidae; genus Archegozetes; species Archegozetes longisetosus. The sequence continues at coordinate 60,087 of JAEMBT020000019.1, read as the reverse complement.
AAACAATTAATTATAATAAAATCTCGAGGAGTGGTACAATCGGTGGTCAATATCAGAAACAGGAATCCATACAAAACAATTCATCCCAACAGTGACTGATAGACGAAAAATGGATAAATATTTCAAATTTGACTACCATTTAACACAGATTATTACAGATCACGGCTCGTTTGAGTCATACTTGAAACGTTTTCACATTTCATGTGACGACTATTGCAAGAAGTGTGGGCAAGAAGTGGTCGACGCGGTTCACAGAATATTCCGATGCGCTCATTATGAGTCGGAGAGTCAAAGGTTTATTGAGAAGATTGAGAGCAATAACTATCTCTGGCTTACTAACTTAAATATTTTATTAAATACTAACAATTATAAACATTTTGTAGATTTTATAAAAAAATTATTCTAGAATGCTAACCTATTGTTTTTAATTCTGACTAATCGTAAAAATTAATATATTGTTCTTTTAAATCACATGTACCGGCCCTTTAAAGACAGTGTGGTCAAAGAGCATAATATATTCAAATAAATTATATTAAAAAAACCTACCCTAACCTACCCAAACCTAACCTAACCTAAACTAACCAAGCATAACCAAACCTAACCTAACAATAGGTTTATTTGAATTCTGAGTGGGCGGAGCATCGTAAAAATCATGTGATGAGTCTAATTTATAGTACTCAACGAGAGAAATCGAAATATATAAATATGTGTGAGCCACGCCCACCCCTTCAATAGATACGCTCACTTTTGTATGTTAGACATTTAATTGAATTCTGAGTGGGTGGCGCATCGTAAAATTTTTTGATGGATCCATTTGATAGCGCTCCATGAGATGAATCGAAATATATAAATTTATGCTAGCCACATCTCCCCGTTCATGAAATACATCCGTTTGAATATCAATTAATGTTTGAGCCTAGGCTGGGTGGGTAAATTATTATAAAGAACTATGTTATTAATACAATTGTTGAAAATCGTAATGAAGTATGAAAGAAATCACAGCCAGCTTTGATAAACTCTTTAAAAATTATTTTAAATTAAGGATAAACTTTTTAAACTATTAATTAAATTAAAATATGATTACATCTATTTAATATCCTTCTGAATCACTTTCTGAATCTGACATTATTTCATTTATGGGCAGATGTGGCTAGCATAAGTTTATATATTTTGATTCGTCTCATGGAGCGCTATCAAATGGGCCCATCAAAAAATTTTACGATGCTCCGCCAACTCAGAATTTAAATAAACCTAAATTATTGAAATGTTGGTGTATCAAGCGGGTCGGCCTGCCTTAAAAATTCTTTCAGATTTCAATTTGTCTCGACGACTACTATGGACTTAACCCCACTCTTGATTTTTATGGGGTCGCGCCCCTTTACTCCCCCTTAACCGGTAGTCTATTTTATCAACAATAAGCTCTCTTTTAATTTTTTTACTTAAAAACATGTTTTTAAAGAAAATATCGAGAATTATATAAACATTAGGGTCAAAAGCGGGTAGTCAGGTGGAGGTCTTCCGGGGGTGCTAGAAAGTCGCGGGTGGTGTCATTGGATTCAGCTCACCAAGCACAGTTTATAGGGGCAGGGCGCTTTATTGTAGCCCCCCGGACCATTTATTTTTTTCAAGAAAACCCCCCGTAAAAAAATATGAATTTCACAATAGAAAAAAATCGAGATAGCCATTTTATTCAGCTTGGGAAGCAGCGTAAGAAAATACAAAAAATTAACTTGTTAACCTCTCCGGTGTCTGTTTAAATTTTAACCTTTTTATCTATTACTTTATCAGTTTAATAAATTTTCTTTTAATTATATAATAAAATATTTCTTAGTCTATTGCTTAATAATGATAACATATATAGATAAATTTTATATTTCACAATATACGTATACCTATATATATTATAATCAAAGGGAGTAAAAATCGGGAATTATTTAGTATTAGTCTAACAGCATTTAATTGACTCAAAATACAATGTTTTATTTTCCCGAATTTTCCCGATTTTAGGGGTTATTCCCGAATTAAGCAGTTTTTCAAAATAAGTCCCGAAAAACGTATTTTTTCAAAAGTAATTCAGATTTTTATCAATCACTTTAAGATCAAAAATACTTAAACACAAAAAACTGTAAAAATTTAACAAAATATCATTTATTGCAAACAGTTTTAATTAAAGACTGTATTCAGCACTGGTATGAGCTGTTTTCTCACTGTATCAGTGTTTGCATCGATTTAATGAATGGTTTATTTAAATGATTTTTAAAAATGCCTAAAATTAAACAAAGTTTTAAATCAAAACTCAATACTTATATCAAATCATTACATAATTTGAAAGTAGAAAATGAAAGCGTTTTTTGTATGATTTGTGTGAAACCAATTCGAGTCAATGAAAGTAAATACAAGTGTCGTATCGATAAGCACCTTCCAGTGGTCAACACTTGAAGAATAAAGAGCTCAAAGAAAAGGCGAAAAGAAATCTCAAATGCTTTTAAAGGAGTCCATGAAATCATCCGAAGAAAAGACTAAAAAAGAGGATTATTTTAAATCGCGATTAACTGAAGCTCTAATTGAATCAAACATTCCATTGAAAAAACTGAATAATCAGTCGTTTCGGGCATTTCTGGAAGAATTTACTCAAAGACGTATTCCTAACGAATCGACACTTCGTCTCCATTATGTGGAACCACTTTATAAGAGAATAGATAAAATTCGAGAAAAAGTTAACTCAAATTGTCTATTTTATTATCGATGAGACAACAGATGCCTGTGAACGAAAAGTAGTTAATGTTTTAGTTGCGGTTTTGAATGGCGAGTACTCTAAGCCAATGCTAATTGATGTCAAATTTCTTGAAAACACCAAACACTCAAGTATTCAGACGGCGTTTCTTGACAGTTGTCAGCTCTTATGGCCAAATGGTATTCAATATAACAAAGTTTTGGTTTTGGTGACCGACGCCGCACCGTATATGATATGCTCGGCCACAAATTTGAAGACATTTTTCTCAAATATGTCTCACATCACATGTATTGTACATGCATTGGACAGAGTGTGCCGTAAAATACAGGAAAACTTCTCAAATTTGAACCAATTTATTGCTTCAATGAAAAAATGTTTATTGAATTCAAAGTCAAAAGAAGTTTTATATAAAGAAGTGACGGGTCTTCGTTTACCACCCGTTCCTGTAATAACCCGTTGGAACACATGGTTAGAAACAGCGCTTTTCTATAGAGAAAACTTCAATCAAATCAAAGAGTTCATTGACTCGATTAAATCTGATTCCAAGAATGAATCGACAAAACAAATCAAAAGACTTGTGAAAGAAGATAAGTTTATACAGTAATTACTAGAAATTAAAGATTACGGATTTTTAATGGATTCAATCAAAAATTACAAAATCCAAGATTGAGATTATCTGAACAAAAAAGTTTCGGACGATTCGTTGGATAATTTGAGTGGTTTTGCAAAACAAAAACTCGAGAAATGTTTGCAAAAATAAAGATTTGAAGCCCTTTTGTGAAAACTCGGGCTTTGAGTTCAAATCAATACAGAGTTCGCACCGTTGGTATCGGTTGAAGTCGAGCGCTCTTTCTCTCAGTATAACAACATATTAACCGATAAAAGACACAGATTTACTGAGGAGAACATTAAAATGCAAATTATTATTCAATATAACTCACACATTGATAAATAAATTGAAAGAAAATGTTATTTTTTGAATGATATGAAAAATAAAAACAAATTAAAAATTTTATTTTCCCGATTTTATTCTCGATTTTGGCCATTTTATACTTCCGATTCCCGGCCGATTTTGGGGGGTTTTACTCCCGATTTTTACTCCCTTTGATTATAATTATTCATTTTTTCTTTTTGGGATTAAAGATCAAGGTCATTCTATTTTTCAATTTCTCCAACTCTTCCATATCCAAGTATATTTTAGAAAATTTATCTAATTTTACAAAAAGTTCACCATTTAAGACCCAAAGTTTCTTCATATTTTAATAGTTTTTCCAATGGATGGATTCATATTAGATTATCAAAACAAGACTGAGTTGAAACACAATTTTATTAGTCATGATTTGTAAAGAAATCCCAAACTATTACTCACATCTGTCAAGTATTAAATTGTATAATCATCTTGAAAAACAGTCTTACACGGCAACACTAATTTTCAATTTGCTCAAAGAGAACAAAATTAAGTTTTTTGAATTTGAATTAAAAAAAGTATAGCTTTATGATTGTTAGAATTTAGTAAAACTATTAACCTAATTGGAGAATCAAACAAGTAATTCTGAAGTAAACAGATAAGGATGCAAGTAGTATACAATATGTACCTTCTGGCTCAGGGTCGAAAAGTCGAGTGAAGAATCCTCTTAGATACACCACTGGACAAAACTAACTTGGAAATTTTTAACATACTATAACTTTTGAGTGAATATTCTAAATTTAATGGTTTTAAAAGCATTTTAATGATAAAAAACAAAACAATATGCCGCTTGTAAACAACGTTACAATATAATATTGTTAAAAATTCCTTATGCAACGTTTTTATCATTAAAATGCTTTTAAAACCATTAAATTTAGAATATTCACTATATTTAAAGTGTTATTTGTCAACAAAACATTGCAATTCGTTTTAATTTTAACAATTAAATTTTGATTTAAAATGCCATTTACTGCGGTTGAGTGCGAATTAAAATTTCTCAAATTTATTAAAATGAGAGCTCAACTGACAGCAGAGGGGAGAAGAAAAGAGGAATCCGACACGAAATCGAAGCGATTGTTGGTAAGTGTCATACCATTAAAAATGATAACATAATTAATACATTTTGTTAATCCATCTGTAAGCACACATTTTACGAGTGGCGCCGAATTGATGATGAAGAGGTCTTCCTCACACTCCCAGGCCATGGAGGAAGGCCTCGGAAGACAAATCCCGAAGATGACCAGACTCTCAAAGAAACGGCTCTCGCAACTCAATGGTCAGGAATTGGTGAGCTCAGGAATCTCCCTGAGCTTGAAAACAACGATCGCACACTTAGACGGCGCCTCAAGGAGAAAGGTATAAATATTGGTTATATTGTTAAATTTACTAATTAGTTTATTTAGGAGTTAGACACAGAATTGCCGCCATTAAAGAACGCCTCACAGAAGCTCATCGACAGCGACGCCTGATTTATGCTTAGCAACACATAAATTGGGATCTGATTAATTGGGCACTTATCTTCATTGACGAGTTCAGCATCGAGTCTGGAGAAGGCGGCCGTTTATGGGTGTGGAGAGAGCGCAACAAAAGATACGCGCCTCAAAATGTATCACAAACATCACACACCACTCGAAATAAAGTGTCATTTATTCTCAAGTAACTCTTAATCGTTTAAACATTTAATAACTATTAATATAGATTTTTTATTTTCCCATTTCATGGCATTAGTGGACTCCATATTCTTGAGCAGAACCTTAATGCTCAGGAACACACTTATTTCATAGAACAATCATTGGTTTCATATCTTCACGAGAAGTTTAATGACGGAAATTTCTTCATCCTTCACGACGGACACTCGGTTCACAGATCAAATCATGTGAAGAAATGGATAAATGACAATTTGGGACCGGCCGACGGGATTGTTCTTCCACATCCAAGTTAAATTTTTAGTAAAGTTAACAATTCATTAATATTTAATCTATTTAAAACATTAGTCCGGATTTGAACCCAATCGAAAACGTTGGAGAAATGATCAAATCGATGGTCCAGAGAGAACTTGTTGTGTTCACATTAAGAGCTGAACTCATTGGTTCTCTTCAAACTGCTCATCATAAAATCCAAACTCCTGAGTGGCGTCAATACTTTATTAATTTGTGTGAATCGATGCCAAATCGATTAAATCAAGTCATTGAACACACAGGCGGTCACACAAGTTATTAAGTATTAATTGTTTATTCAAACACTTATTGAAATAATTTTTGTGTCAATTTTGATAATCTTAATTTATAGTGTAATTATTGTATTATAAATTTGCTTAATTTTGCTTCAAATTTCATTAAAATGCGATAAACGATTCAAAAGTTATAGCTCAATGAATAGTTGGATACCTGAAGAAAATTTGAAATATTAATAAAAATAAATAGTTATTAATGTCTTCTGATAATGAAAATTCAGTTAATACTTTATTAAAAAAAATAAAATGTATTCAAGATCAAAATCAGTTTAGATCTATTAATGATTTTGAAATTAAAAAATATAAATTAAAAAATGCAAAATACGGAAACAATGTGTTTAATAAAATGTCTATGATTATTAATATTGAAGAAAATGAAGAACTTTATGATTTAATTTTACCAGCAAAATATAAATTTGACGATGATGAGTGTAAGACACTTATTAAATATTGTGAAATGGGTGTTAAAGAAAAAAGAAAAAGGAGTGAATTTGATTTAAGACCCCATAAAAAGTAATTTTTACTTAAAATATTAATGGAAATGGTTCTACCATAAAATTAAATTCATTAACTACATTATTCCATTTTTTAGTCTATAATGTCCATGAAGCAGCGTTGATATTCCATCTTTTGTATTACGACTTTATCATCTCCGGGAGATAACGCAATTTTTTATTTTTTCGGTATAAACTTCATGATGTCTTGATTTAATAACATTCATTGTAATATATTTTTCTTTTTTATTTTTTAGTGTTTCTTCATCATCTTCTTTTAATTCATTCCTAACAACACTTTCTTTAATACCTTTTGATTTTTCATTTCACTAGATTATTGTTTAACATAATATTGCTTAGACCTTAGCCCAATAAATTTAGATATTATATCTCCTTTTGCTTCATCTTTCATTCTTCCTAATACACCACTTATAGTAATCTTCCATTTTTTTATTTCTTCATTTGTAAGATTATTGAAAATAAAATGATCTTTGGGATATTTTGAAATATCAAACCAATCCCTATTTTGTAACATAAATTCATATGGATTACATTCTATAAATTCAACAATAAATGCATCAGTATCGTGATATAATAGTCTAATTTTACTTCCTAGTTTCTTTATTAATATATCATACCAGAACTTATACATACGAAGTTTTGCTAATTCCAATATTATACATTCTAAGTATGTTGGCATATAATATTGTAAAATATTTTTCTTTTGTGAACTAATACTAAATTTTCGTCAATAATTGTTCTATGTTTATATAAAGGATTTCTTATTTCTTTAGCAAGTTGATTATCATTTAGACATGCTTTTGAAACGGGACTGGTGGCTAAGATGCCCCGTTGACCGGTTCTCCAGGCTGGTATGGAGATACCGGCGTGTCGCTGCTTTATATAGTTAGAGGACAGGGGTAAAGACTGAAGAGTACGTGCTCGATTAAGCACGGTACAACTTCAGCAGGTCAGAGGAACTGGGTTAGGAAAGAAACAGATTAAGTGTTTTGATATAGGGATTTATTATACTGATATAATATTAACGGATTAACAGAATATAGGCAGATTATAGTCAAATTGATAGATAATCCTAACGGATTAATACTTAAGGTATTTACATATTTATATTATCACAGTTAACAATTATAATAACATTAATTTTGGATACAATGAAATCAGATATCTACATAAGTGCAAAATGGTAGTGACTATTATATTTTGGTTAATGCATTTAAATGTATAGATTTATGAAGTGTTGTTTAATTCAATTGCAATTAAGATAATTAGCAATTTAGAAAGTTTTGAACACTTGATAATGTTATGGAACACCGGTTGCCGGAAGATGGCGGCAGGGGTTCCATTAGCTCGTTTCACTTTAATATCCTTTCTTTTCCTAATATTTTCCATCTTTTTTTCCATATATTGAGTTGTTTAATAATTTATAGAAATTTTCTTCGACTTTTGACTTTGCTTCTCTTCTCTTCTGAGTATTAAATTCTATATATGATCTCATCCAATCAATTTGGTTATAAACAATTATATAATGAATTTTCTTTAGGATTAATCCACTACTTATATAGAATTTTAGGCATCTATAATCAGTTGCATATAATTTTTTATCGTCTAAAGTTAGACGAAGTTTTCCATTAAAATGTTATGCTGCTAATGGAAAGTCTTCATGTGTCATCATGTAAATGAGTTGGATATTCTAAATTAACTCTAATAAACATACCACAATCTAAATCATCTGGTAATTCAGTTATATGTTGTTTTACGAATTCTATTAAATCTCTTCCAATTTCTGTTGATGAATGAACAATTTTAAATCTTGATTGTGGTAAATATTCAGTCATTTCTCTTCCATATAGATTATTCATATCAATATAAAATATATATCTTTCTGGTTCAAAAGGATCATAATTACCCATATATTTATTATTTGCTTCAGCGTATCTACGAGGAACAAATGATGGACCTCCTCTAATATTTTTTTCAAACTTCCAAAGAATTTCAACATCTTTTAAAATATCTAATTTTAATTTTGATTTTTTAAACATGAATCCCATGATAAGGAAGGATTGTTAAATATTGTAAAGGATCTAAGTTATAATCTTTTAGACTTACCAATCTGAAACTTTCAAAAATATCTGCTAATAATAGTACATCAAGCTTTAAATATAAACTTGTGTATTCTTTTAAATTTTTTATTTGCAACATATCAAACATTTCAAACGCAATAGCATAATCATCATTACTTATGTGAGACTTAAGTTTTCTATAAAACAATTCTTTTGATGGAAGTGTTATTTCAGCTAATTTTTCTTCTCTATCCATATAATCATAAGGATATATTCCTTTTCTTTTCTTCTTGTCTTTAATAATATTATATATATTTTCTGCTAAATATTTTTTATAATATACCAATTGATTCTCCTCTAAATTCTTTCCTAATGTACTTAAACTTGCTTTTAAAAACTTTTAACTGTCAATAAATTTCAATATATATTTATTAACTATCATAGCTGAAATAGTTATATATCTCTCATCGTTTGGAGCAATAATATCCAATTTATTTGAACGTTTAGCTAATTCTCTGATTGTCAAATGAATATCATAATTTGCAGGATCATGCATTACTATAGGTATACAATTCTTATATTTAAAATTCAAGTTACAACTATTATGAGCTGGTCCTATATAATATCCTGTGATATGACAATGATCTTTAACTTTATCACTATCCATTTGTATTTCTTTACTACAGATATGACAAACATTAGATTCTTGAAAAACTAAATTTTCTTCTGGAGTTAATGGAATCATTTCCTTTTTTGGGAGTACTTGAGTTTCTTTTGCAAGTTTAAGTAAATCGTCAATAAAATTTTTACAGGGATTTTCAAAATATGCTTTTTAAGGATAATTTTGATAGTCAGGATGAAAAGATATCAACTGATAACCTACCGCCATTAGTCTATGTAATTAATATTACATAGTATAAGATTCTATTTTAAGATTCTGTTTAATCATATTTGGAAGAAGATGTAAATATGATTCAAAATCTGTATATATTACGAAAGGGATTTTTAATTGGTTTGAATAATTCTTAAATTGTATATATTTTTCCTTTGGAAATGAAATCTTTGTTGGCTCAAACGATTTACAATACTCTGTGTTCTATTAATTTTTGTAACTAGATTTTTTGTAAATATTCTTCTATTTGACCGGTTGGCTTTTACTTTTGTGTGAAACTGGGGAAACCATTACATATATATATATTTATTATCAGCATGACTTGACAAGCAAAAAAGTCTCAAGCCACACCCACCTCCGCCCACTTCTAAGCTCCACCCACTAAAAAAATTTTAGCCACACCAACCAAATTTATCTCAAATTTTTATCTAAATGTACTGTTTAAAAATATGCAAGCGGATCCTCAAAATTCCTTTTGTGGGCGGAGTTATAAACGTTCAAAGTTCGATTTTTCAAAACTTTGACTAGCTTTTACTTTCCGTAAAGCTGTTGTAGCAATTGCATTTATATATATTTGTTATCAGCATTACATGGCAAATAAAATTCTCAAGCCACGCCCACCAAAATTTTCTTAAATTTCTATCTAATCATACTATTTAAGAATATGCAATCGAATTCTCAAAATTCATTCTGTGGGCGAAGTTATGAATTTTCAAAATTTCGGTATTCCAATAGTAACTAGGACATCATTTATGTCTAGTTTTTCATGTTTACTTACTATACATCAACACGTGTTTTGATTTTTTAAATAAGTGTTTTAAATTCAGTTTTTAGTAAAAATTTTGTTTTTTGTGAATTTTACTTGCACTGGTTTCACTCTAAGTGTAAGTTTAACTAATTTTTTTATTTGTTATTTTATTTATTAAGATTTTTGGAAGTAAGTTTAATCAAATTTGAAATTTTCAATTTAAGAACTAAATATCACAGTTTTTTATTTTATAAATTGTTTTTTTATATTTCACACATTCATTCATTAAATTCTGGAAATTGATTTTCTGCCATTTGGTTAAATATTAATAAAATTACTCTGAAAGAAGTACACAGTGGAAAAATTTGTCAAAAATTTGGGACAATATTAGATGTCGTTTGAGTTTTCATTCCAATTTCACTCAACATTGTCTAACACTAAACATTGTACTCCCGCATTGTTGTAAACGGGATAGTGCTCGGACCCGAAGGTAATCATTACTCGAAAGTAACCACTTCTAGTCTCTCCAGCTAGACTAGTATCAAGATCTAACAATGGAGAGTCCATCCACCTATGAGCACATTTAGTGCATTTCGTGCGAATGAATATGTGTGAAATATAAAAAAACAATTTATAAAATAAAAAACTGTGATATTTAGTTCTTAAATTGAAAATTTCAAATTTGATTAAATTTACTTCCAAAAATCTTAATAAATAAAATAACAAATAAAAAAATTAGTTAAACCTACACTTAGAGTGAAACCAGTGCAAGTAAAACCAGTGCGAGACACCACAAAATTTGGATGACCTTCCATTGGATCGCCGATTTTAAAGTGAATCTCGTCCGTGTTGCTACTAGACATTACTGTTGTTCAATAAATTCCTCCACATGGGTTGCTTCTTGAGACCGTTCAAAGAAGAACTAATAAGGTTCATTCCGAAGGTGAACTCGGCGAACATCGGAACACAAAGCATTTCGGCCAATATGCCTATTACTAACCATAGGTAAAGTACTTCCTCCTAATTCAGCGCATCCAGTGGCATCTCTACACCACTCAGTTGATGAGTAATCGCAAATACGGTTTCGTCCCACAGAAATAAACGACTGACGCCATTCTAAATATTACAAGAGTTATCTACGAGTAATGGCAGAGAGGATGGTTAGTTTTACTTATCTCTCTGGATAGCGCAAAATGGCTTCATATACTTGCAGCACTCAAGAAGATGAACTCTCAAAAATCTTTATCGACTTGCGCGTCACCACTTTCATGAAAGAAGCGTAGTCACGAGATCCGAATCGATAAAATTTATGCGAACGGTCACACAAGAATGTATGCAAGGCTCACCATCCGGACTCCTATTTTGAAACGTAATTTATGATGCAATCTTAAAACTTGACTTCCCGGCATATACTTCTCCACAGGCATTCTTCAATTATGCACTAATAATCGTTTTGGAGCTAGTGTGAAAGTGGCAGCGTAAAGGGCGAACATGGAGATGGAGAGTTACTTTCGTTGGAGACAATCGGTCAACCTTCGGTTAAACGCCCGGAAATAACTAATATTAAATATCGGTAGAGGATCAAAAGTACGACCGACGGATGTCTTACTTGCCTCGGGGCGAATAGACTTCTTCAAAGAAATAAACTACTTTGGAGAAACAATAGACTACCAATTCAGCTTCAAGACGGATATCCAAAAAAATCGGTTAAGAGGTACTAAACGGTCGGAACGACTTTAAAAATCGGGGGAGGAGTCAAATCGATAGTATTCGACGAAAAAAACCGATCTGTGTAACAATCATCAAGCCACACCCACCAGTTCAAAAGATACGCCCCTTTTTGTATTGAAACTTATTAATTCATTTACAAGTGAGCGGGGCTTTTTTAAAAATCAAATGATGAGTCAAATAGATATTAATCGACGAGACAAATCGATTGATACAAGAATCATTATTTTACACCCACTAGTTCAAAAGTTACGCCCCTTTTTGTATTGAAATCAATTATTTCATTTACAAGTGGGCGGGGCTTTGTAAAAATCGAATGAGGAGTCAAATCGATAGTACTTGATGAGACAAATTGATTGATGCAAGAATCATTATTTTACGTCCACTGATTCAAAAGATACGCCCTTTTTATATTGGAATTCATAATTTCGTTACCAGGTAGGCAGGACTTTATAAAATTCGGGAAAAAAGTAAAATTTATTGTACTCAAAGAGACAAATCGATTGATTCAAGAGCCATTAATCTAAATTACTTGTTCAAAAGTTATAATTATTTTTTAATTCTCAAAATCTCGCTTTGGAGCAAATTCTTGCTCTTTGACATCCCTGTCTTAAAAGTGGAATCTTCCAAACTCTACTATTGGCTCACTTATTTAAACCGAGGTTATATAAAGGCATGCAAATAAGGGAAAATTCATTTTTCTATTGATATGGAAGGCGAGAAGAAGCGCGGTCGATCTAAAAAGCGAGGTTGCTATTCTTCGGAGTCTTTAATACCTATCGAGCTCCGTCGTCTCGGTGTTGGGTAGAGAAATCAAACGCTCTTTTCAGAGCGCACTCACCCTCATCGAGAATCTAGTCATAATTCTAGTCAAATTAATTTAAGAATTGTAAATAGTATTCCTGAGCTCAATAATATAAATACTAGTTTAACTCAGAGTTTATCTAATAATAATAGTTTATTAACTGATGAGAGTTTATTCATAGATTTTAGTAAATTAACTTTATTCAATTTTGATAGAGTGTTCGGCTGGACCGACGCTATGGTCATTGCAAAGCTCAGATTCATGAGTCTATTAGTTCCTCCTGATGACCCTGAGCTTTACAATTGTCTAATTTGTGGCAATATCTTACGTAGAGCTGAGCAACAGGATCGTATATTGGGTTATCGATACTTCTGCAAAGATAAACTTTGTGGTGGTACCGTTAATCCAGCAAAAAATACCTGGTTCTCAGGTCTACGAACGACCGAAAAAGAGCCTAACCCTCTTCTTCGGTCGCTTAAGATATGCTACAGTTATTTGTGCGGTCTTGGGGTTGGACTCACCTCGGAACAAACTGAGTCTCACCACAAAACCGCACGGAAGATTATTCGGCTGGTCCGTTATATTTCTAGTCACCACCTCAAGAGTACAACTTGGACAATCGTGGGTCCAGGATGTATTGTAGAGTGTGATGAATCCCATATCTTCAAGCGTAAGTACAACCGCGGGCGGTTGTATGTGCTTGAAGATTGGTGGATCTTTGGTGCCTTCTGCCGAGAGACCGGAGAGTGTTTTACCATGGTCGTGCCCGACCGTAAAAAAGACACTCTCTGGCCTCTCATGGCTTCAAGGATTGCAGCGGAGTCGACCGTATACACTGACTCTGCTGCAGTCTATGAAGGTATCACGAGCACAGGGATGAATTGGATACATCTCAAGGTCAATCACCGTGAGAAATTTGTGAGGCAAGTCCTCTATAATGGCCGCGTCTACAAAGTCACAATTGAAAGATTGTGGCGACACATTAAATCCTTTATACGGTCGCCACAATCTCCCAATTTCTTATTTGAACAAGTAGACTGGGCCATTTATAACAGAATTTTCTTGAAAGACAAACATAAAGGTTTGGCTTTCAAGAAGATTCTTGAGGACGCTACTTCTTTTTTGAATGGCCCCTCACAAACTTCTCACGATGAAGAGTCATTCTCGGAACCCTTCGAACTTACAGATTCTGAAGAGGAATTTGATGATTTTGTAAATTTGGGAGATTCTGAGAGTGACTCGGATTTAGAATAGTTTATTGAGTTTATCATAGTTTTGAAATTAAGATTTTATTGAGTTTATTGAGTTCATCATAGTTTTGAAATCTAAAGTTTATCAAAGCTGGCTGTGATTACGAAAACTTTTCTAAACTATTAATGAAAAACCGAAAAAGGGAATCTTCTAACTCATTATTAAATTTTTAATGATTCTTGCATCAATCGATTTGTCTCATCAAGTACTATCGATTTGACTCCTCATTTGATTTTTACAAAGCCCCGCCCACTTGTAAATGAATTAATAAGTTTCAATACAAAAAGGGGCGTAACTTTTGAACTAGTAGGTGTAAAATAATGATTCTTGTATCAATCGATTTGTCTTCTCGATTAATATCGATTTGACTCATCATTTGATTTTTAAAAAGCCCCGCTCACTTGTAAATGAATTAATAAGTTTCAATACAAAAAGGGGCGTATCTTTTGAACTGGTGGGTGTGGCTTGATGATTGTTACACAGATCGGTTTTTTTCGTCGAATACTATCGATTTGACTCCTCCCCCGATTTTTAAAGTCGTTCCGACCGTTTAGTACCTCTTAACCAAAAAATCTCCCATAAAGCCATCGACGCAATGAATCGGTTCGCGTGGGTCTCAAGTGAATTGGGGAATGGGTGCTCAAACGATGAGTACTATTTGGGTAGGAGCGATTGAACCGGCGAACAAATGCTGCACCGGTCTTGGCTGGTTAAGCTGCTACGCAACACAATTCTTGTCTCAAAACAGTGCAGAGGACCGCGGATTTACGAATTTTTCGAGCATATAGAACAACTACTCACGGTCTATGTGTACAATTATGGGGCTGATACCAATACTTATTTGTATTGAACAGATTGCAACCAACTACTATGTGAACACAGGACTGGAGCCATCACAGTATAACTACCAACCAAATTACATCTCCCACGTTCCATTTGGTACTATTGAATGATGAGTTCCGTACTTCAATGACGAGCACCTGGGCTGATGAGAAATGACAAGATCTGCCATGATATGACTGATCATACTGTAAATGTCGCTGCGGTTAAGCGTGTGATACATGATGCAGCGATCGATGACTAGAACCAACTTTGGATGAGCGCTGACAGGGTAAGAGTAACTTTCAAGTACTTCCAGCAATTGATGACAGACTGAATGCAGACCAACTAGTGCTGAACTCGCTCATTACTTAATATATGAGTGGCCACGGATAATTTAACGCGTATCTGCATCGCTTCGGAATTCGTGATGACCCAACTTGTAAACATTGTGGATCTACTGATGATGTTAATCACTGACTGTTCATATGCCCGCGTTATGATGAGTACAGACAGGAATTCTTTACGATGATTGAAAGGACGCCAACCGAGCTCTCAGAACTACGCAGTGTATTCTGTGCTTCAAATACTGCTACTACTTTCAAAATTTTCATCACCTTTCATATGATCCGATGAGAGTTAAATTCACACATATTGATTCGGCGTTTCGGTTAATCACACCACATCACTTCAGAACTGGTCCAATAGGCAATCATATCAAAATCCGATAATTAATGGAAAAAATCATTTCTATCATCGAAGTTTAAAGTTGGGAAGACCTCATCGTTTATTTCATTGATTAATTGACTCACGATACTGTCTTTAATACATCGGGGGCCATATGTGTCTAAGCTACCTAACTTACCGTCGGCACTAGGGACATCATAGGAGAGTGGATGGCCTTCAAAAATCGGCAACATGGGCGCCAATCGCGTGACCATCGCTGTATGGAAAATTGATTTAGAAAAGATTAGTCAATAAGAAAAGAAAAAGAAGTTAAGATTTGTAGGAGAAAAAACCAATTCATAGATTTGGTTTGAATTGCATTGATTTTTATTGAAAATTTAGCGCAAACTAAGACACATTTTAAGCGAGAGTTTAGAGAAGCTTCCACCTTGAAACTAGACTAACGGAGACCTAGTTGAGTAGGCGGCAATAGACCGACTAGAGAGAAATACTTAGTCGTAGTGCCAGTTTCAATGGCTATGATAAACGTCAGAGATATAAAAAAAAGTATCGGTAGCCAGTTCGATAATAACGGACACTATCTATCTAGCTATCTATCTAGAGATACACTCTGACGATCTATCCGTGTTATCTTCTGACCCTTTGACCTATTGTACCTTCTGAATATCACCTCGCCTTTCCTACCCATTTGCCTATAGTTTTTCAGTGGTTTTAATTTTTAAATTAACGGCCACTGGTAACAGACACTTAGAAGTTTTGCTAAATCGTTTCAAAATAAGTTTCCTATTGTCTACACAATTGACAAGACTACTCGATGTTCATCGACCGAGTTATGGTCCGATACATATTAAATAAAGTTATTTGAATGAATTAATTTTGTTATCTTCAAAAAACACTTTCCGCCCAACTATATTATGGAAGGTGTAGATTAGTTTCATATTTTTATGCAAATGTTTCTAAGGTAACCTAAATCACGTTAATTTCAAGATTAAACAGTTTTTATATTAAGTTTTACTTATAATTCTAGACTAAAGTTATTGAAGATAATACTTTGAAAGCAAATATGTATTCATATCTAAGGATATGTCAACAACCTTTTAATAGTACTACAAAACAATATCACATAATGCGAACATATCATAATAGTCAGAAGAGTGTATAACCAATCCATGTATAACAAACTATTCATACAATTCACACAAATTGTGCACTATCAATATAACCTATATATTTTGCACAATTAATATTATACACACAATTTCAAAACTAACTGGGACACTTTAAATTGATATAACTTTCTAACCGATTGACCGAATTAAGTCAAATTTTTTGCAAAATAACCAGTAAACATATAGAATTTATTTGCATCAGGAACCATTATAATATCTTGTAAAATAAAAATGTTATTAAAGGAAATATCAAAATCTATAATAAATATGTTTCATATCTTATATAAATGAACATTTGCACCTTTAATTTAATAAAATTATCATTATATTAATTAATTAGACGTAATTTAATCAAAGGATTAGTCAAAAGCCAAAACCCACTCATTACTTCAAATGAGCAACTGTTGGAAGTACTCAATCATGTGTACGAACAAATGCGAGATGTTTCTTGGCGTCAATATTTCATCAATTTGATTGACTCAATGCCCCGTCGATTGCAGTGATTGATTCTAATGGAAGTTATACACGATATTAATTGATATTAATTTATAATTTCATGAATTTGATTTATTTTCACACATACTTTGTTAAAAGTATTTTATTTTATAAATCTATCCATTAATTATCTAAACAAATATGAATTTCTCGTTTTTCTTTTATAACTTTTTTGTTTATTGAGATATTTAAATGATTTCTTTTGTAATAAAATTCTATATGTTTCTAGATTATTTTGAAAAAATTTCATTAAAATTGCTCTACTCATTATAGAGTTATAACCATTTAAAGTGTCCCAGTTAGTTTTGAAATTGTGTGTATATACAACAATTTAATATGAAATCAGATCAATAGATTCAAATATTAAACTAAGAAAAGGTTTGGTATTTTTGTGGCGTCATAATACAAGATAAATGTAGTCATCCTTACTTAGAATAGGGCATTTAATAAAACTAAGTAAAGTTCAAATTGTTTGTAATGGGAAATCAAGTAATTGCATTTCAAACAAATCCCAACCATTTGTCTATAGTTTTGTATTAGTTTTTAATTTTTAAATTAAAGACCAGTGGTCACAAACAATCGAAATTCTGCTTAATCGTCGGAAATTAAATTCAAATCTAAATTCAATTTATAGCTACCTTTGAGTGAAGTAAACATGACATCATTTTAGATCTAATGTTATATAACGATAAAATGCTTTAAGCATAACATTAGATCTAAAATGATGTCACTTTTACTTCACTCAATGGTAACAATAAATTGAATTTATATTTGAATTTAATTGTAGACTTGAATCTCTTTTAGTACGAAGACTATTATGAATATAATGTGCTAATATTGAACGTAAAACATCTCCATATTTAAGACAAGTTTTGTTTTTGATCAATCACTTAAATCTAATATATTTGAGCAAATTGGCTCGAGTCGAAATTTAAATCGATCAAATGCAAAATGATTGTGCAATTAGTTTGATTGGTCGATTGTAGGAAATAGATCTTAAAGTAATAATTGTTCGAAATGGTGGCAATTTTATCGCATATAATCGGTTCGTTTGGATGTATTAGGTGTTTTGATAAGTATCGGGACTATCATATTTCGGAAATGATCAAAGTTGTAAACATGTTTATGAAATATTATTGCACATTAGAGTAAAGTATACTGAATCATGCGGTTGCTTGTAATTTACACGGTTTCAATTACTAAATATGTGAGTGGGCCAAAAGCTGACCCACTTCGGGAGTCTTACAAAGCTAATACAATGGGCTTTTATTAAATGCCATGTTCTATTGGGCACTACTGCGGCCGAAGTTTATAATATGCTACAGACTATTGGGCGCAGCCAAGCATTAAGTCGCACACGAGTGACCCACTTTATAAGGAGTTTAAAGATGGAAGCCGTTTAAGCAGCGAAGAGGTACCTCTGGAAGGGATACCTCTCACTTCAACTGACAAATTCAATAAGGAAAGACTTAGAGCTTCTATTTGAAGACTATAACTGGGGTACTTTCGAATCTGCCGAAACATCAGGTATCAGTTATTGAGACACAAGAAAGCATCTGAAAAAAATCAGAACCAAAAAAATTGCCACAAGGTGGGTGCCACATCAGCTGACCCACGCTCAAAAAGTCACGCGCAGATATTTGTACTGAGCACCTTGAGAGATACAACAGCGACCATCTAAATATAATCATTTGAAAATACTATCAGTTTTATTAACATTGGAAATTGCATTAAATAATTATAACAAATTTTATAGACCTTTGCGTAATTTGACCCATGAAATACCGTTCTAGGGTTAATACGAGATTCCTTAGGATTAGAGAATTGGCTAGGAAGTAAACTCATCTAGTCACAAACTCAAAAGCATCATTATCATTACGAATCCTTTGGTTATAATTAGACATATTCAAATCTTCAAAAACGGCGGAACAATTAAAATTGTCTGGTTCAATAGAGGATCTTGCACATTTTAGAATGAATGATAAAACTATACCAATTCTAAAAGCAAGAACCAATGAAATTAAAGAATATAAATTGAATACCGTAGAAGGGGTGAAAGGAATTGAATTGTGACGTGAAAATGGTAATTCAACATTATTTGTCACATTTTTCACTGACTGACGAGATGGTGGATCGCTATGATATTGCCTTGAAAAGGACAGGACACCATCAATTGGCACCAAAGTACCATTAGGTATGAAATAGACTAAAAATTAAATCGAAAACCGTATCGCTTACGCTGTGGAAAGTAGGTAAAGATAAAGTAAGAGTGTCTATAACTTCTCAGAAGGGTAAATTATTGAAAAATTATTTGATCTTATAGGCAGATATATTTTAAAAATCGAAACTATTATGTTGAATAGGTCTCAAGATCACATGAGTGTTATCATTATATTCAGTTCGTCGAGATCTTTCCAACGATATGTATGTTGTAGAGGGTAAGCGTTTTGGTCAGACGTCAGAAGTCAAAGGTCACCCGTCAGTAAACTCGAGGTCACGGGTTACTATGTTTGGTATCGTTTAGCTCTGCATATTAAGACCTTTCCAACGACATACGACTCTTTGATATAGGTCAATAAATCACTCTGAGCAGCGATTGCTAAGATTAGTTCCTTTCTTTTGCAATACATTAATTTGTATAATCTTTCTATTTCTGAATTTAATTAAAGAGATTCAATTTCGTTTACCTCTTTATTTAAGTGACTTTTCTTACCAAAACACCCACTACTTTCAGTCTTTGCAATCGTATTCTTTCTTCGTGTTCGAATTTTTTTGACAGCAACCTCCTTCTCGATCACTTCCATTTGATCTTCGGAATAATTACTAACATTACACTCGTTTCGATTGTCTTCTTTAACCGTCACTTGCATCTTCTCCAGTCCAATATTTCTGAAATTAATTTGTGATCAGGGTTCAGACGTATTTTTAATCTTCGCCATTGTTCGAGATATTTCTTGCACAGACACTGGAGTCTAGACATCCAATTGGAAGCTTCCTGTGTTCATAGAAACTTCAATTGAATTTTCAGAATAATCATTACCATAACACATTCCGGAATCCAGATATCCATTCGATTTTTTTTGCACAATTTTGCGAATTATGGTTACCTCCGGTAATAACAAAGTTAAAAATATAAATTTATATTAAATTCACGTTTAACTTGGAACTATTGCAATACTTACCAATCGTTTGTGAATTGTTAGTCGCAAATGTATTGAATGATTGATCAAAAAGATTCTGTTCACCATAGAAACTGTTTTAATTAGATAAAAAAAATAATTATTTTGGTGAATATTATAATTGGATGCAATGGTGGACACAATAACAGTGTCTGATTGCATCCAATCCATCGAATTATTGTTTGTTTGAAACAATATTGACTCGATCATATTGGCACTTTTCGGTTCACTCAAATACATATCTGTCGTTTAGTCATCATAATCATTGGAAAATAATTGTTAAATAATAATTTTTCTACTATTCATTAGATTATAAGACAATACCGCGCAGACGACAACACCACGCAAATGATATTATTGAGAGAGTAGTAAGTGTAATAATTGTTCATGAATATTTTTAGTAATTTAATGTTTCCAGTTAAATAAAATTCGGATTTTTAAATATGAACCACCTACCTTTGAACGATTATGCGTGGAATAACCACAAACTACGTATCGTCATCTCTGAAATGCCTGCATCATTGATACACACGACTCATTGGAATTTTTCAAGTTTGATGAAGCTATTCAAATAACTTTGAAAAATAAGCAATAATGTTTGTATGTTTCCCAAAATTTGTTTGGGTCAAGCGTCACATTCGTTTAAAGTTGAAATTTGCTCACATGACTTATAGTTAGCCAACTCCCTCACCGATCATTGCAAAACATCGCTTTTAAAAGCATATTAGAATTTTATCTGATTGAATTAAAGGATCCTTAGCAAATTTTAATTTAGTATATGAGTTCAAAGGCTGTGTGGAATTATGTAGAATGGTGGTCGACCCTAATCAACCTCTGTAAACAATTGCTTTTTAAAAAAATAGTTTGAATGTCTAATGTCTCGAGAACTACTTAAATAAAGCATCAAGATGCTCAATTCGATGAAATAGCCCTAACGATATATCACTTTGCGGAATTGGCTACTCCCTTCGGGAGTTGGCCAGAAAATGTTAGGCTCGAGTCGGAAGTGGTCAATGTAGTGTCATAATGTTCAGCTTGAAGAACTGAAATGAATGACTATCACACTTGGGGGTGGCGACCGGTAACCCACTAGAAACATTAACCTGGATTTACGGATGTTTTTATATACGTCATTTTCGCGAGCTCCATAATATTTATGGACAACAGCTACTATATGTCGCTTGCGGTTCTAGAAATAGTCATTCACGTTCTACTGTCATAGAAATCATATATTTCGAAAGGTGAGCATTTTAAATATTAACGCTACAACTATTTTGGCTCCACGGGCATTTTGATTATGACACCTAAACTAGGGTTACTTCCATAGTGAGGTCTAGTGGAAAGACGCAACCTAACTCTTCAAAGAGCTAGTGACTGTGTGATCATCGTGCCTGTGAGCGAAACTCCTTCGTGTGATAAGCTCACATGGGCGTTCCTCGCTCCGTAGCTAATCGGAGGTGAAATACCAGACACTGGGCTTCCTTAGGAGGATTCTGCTCAAGTTCGAATAGATTAGATTAAGGTTACGATTAGGATTAGGATCTTAACCTTAACACTACTCCTAATCCTAATCCGCAGATGGAACGTTTAAAGCTACACTTCCTATCTTCTCATAACTCTATACAATTCATGACGTAAGGTATCAATGCTATTCCATCAGTCTTCATTTTGATGCCGAATAAATGAGAATCAACTTATGATAGTTTTTGAGATCCTCAAGTCTTAAATCAAATTTAAATTACCAATCATGACAGAAATCAATAATGACAGACTTCGAAGTTGCAGCAATTAATTCTTTTGATCGAGCATTCCCGCTTACAGCACATCGTGGATACTTTTTCCACTTCAGTCAATGTTTATGGAGAATTCAACAATATCCAGATTTACATGAAAGATACAGGAGTGACGCTGACTTTGCTTTCAATGTCCGCAAACTATCAGCTTTGGGATTTGTACTAGAACCAACTGTAGTCAATGCCTTTGAACAGTTACTTGATAGGCCTTATTTCGCACAAGAAACGGACGTTCTGCAACCGCTACTAAATTATTTTGAATATTGTGAAATTTATATCTAACAAACATAGAATACTAAAATAGTTTAGTAATTAGTTTGAAAAGGCTTAGCACTAACACTTTTTGTAATTAGCTCCTAAAAGTGCAATGATTTATAACACTTTCTGTAATGACTTTTTCTTTAAAATGACCCAATATAGTATAAGTTAACTTTAGTATAAATAAACAATCAAAAAGCGTAGCTTTAGTTTTAAATTTAGAAGAACGTGGGAAACCAAAGAAAAGTATATAAAGGGACAGTCTTAGAGAAAGTCAAGGGAATAAGAAGAGAGTCAAGAGATAGACAATCTTCAGTAATATCTCAGTTATTCTTTGTAACTTCATATTATGCATAATAAAATTCTTGTAAAATAGACAATCGTTTTCTTCATGTCTATCAACTTTATTTGAACCTTAGGTAAGTGATATGGAAAGTTGTGAAACTTTCTTTAATGCATAGTAGGTACACATGATATTCTCTATCGAGTCCAGCCAGCCTCTTAGATAGAGAATTAGGTAAAGAAGATTTGGAATCTTACATCAAGGCCCCTGATTTCAAATCTTTACTCTAGTAAAATTACACAAAATGAAGAACTCTACACGAAAAATTAGATCGAGTTTTTCATTCTCAATGAGATCCCGGGTCACAAAAATAATTGTGACAATATATTTAAATTGGCATGTTCCAAAGGGGTAATCGTAGAAGGCAGCCTGTATATTACCATAGTTTGTGAAATTGATATGCTGCAACCATTGGATTGACTAAGACAAACAATGTAGTATAAGGATGGCATCGAAGTTTTAGTCATTTGTTAGCAGCACACCACCCTTCGATTTGGAAGTTCATTGATGGACTTAAGCTAAAACAAGTCTAAATGAATTTAAAATCAATGAGTATGTGACTGGAAATGATCCACCAGTTTCAAGAAAATCTTACCGTGATTGTGCCAAAAGAATCATGAAAGATGTTAATGATTATGCACAACGATATTTACTGGACTATCTCTAGGGGATCTCCCATAATTTTAACTTAAATGTGTAGCTTTCCAAAGTAGATATCTAAATTGTATCATATTTGATTCTCATTATAATAATTTTGATTTACTCATAAAAATGATTGTAATTTTTATAATCTTTAATCAATAAAATTTATTTAAATCAAGTCTATGATTGTTAATTAAATATATAAATTATAATTCGGGTTCCTAGAATTCATTTATAGTAAATTTTCTGATTGGGGTGTTAAAATCGAAAAAAGGGTGAATCCGGGCTAATGGATCTAAAGGGGTTCCCGACCTCCCACCCCCAAGTGTGATATATCATTGGATTCAGTTCGTCAAGCTGAACATTTTGATACTACACTTGACAACTTTTGACCCGACACGACGGGAGTGGCCGACCCCGCCAAGTGATATATCATTGAACTCAGGACATCGAACTGAACATTTTGATACCTTACTTGGTCAATTATCTCAAGTAGTTCTCGAGATATACATCATTGTTTGGTTTAGTATAAACCTGGATTCTCGAGTCAACCTAAACAAGCCTGATACAAACTAATGAAGAATAAGTTAGGTCGCTTCGCGACCTAACCTATTATACTTTAGTTTAAATCGGGTTTGGCTTGGGCTACAACTTGGTAAAGCCAGGTTTACCCACTTTCGAGGGGGTTAGGTCTCGGTGGCCAGTAGTGGTCAGGTTCGGGTTGGAAGTAGTCAAGTGTGGTATCAAAATGTTCAGCTCGACGAACTGAATCCAATGGTGTATTACACTTGGAGGTAGAGGGTCGGGAACCCCCTTAGACCCATTAGCCCGGATTTACCCCGGAAAATTTATTTATACTGATTTAGCGAACGCTTCTTATAACTTTAAAACCAAATAATCCTCGATAGCTTCATCAAATGTTATCTGTATCTAGCGTCGATAATTAAGTTCTAGCGTGTACTATAATAAACTGATATCTAAAAACTCATTTTAAAATATATTAAGATTTTAACTTTTATGATTTTAATTACATTTAGTTTTATTTATAATATTAACTATATTTTTAACTCATTAAATATACACTTTTAATACTTATCACTTATATTGTAATCTAAAATATATTGTTTTTAACTATTAATAACTGTGACCCATAAAATTCATGTCGGAGATAGGGTCAAAGCTTTTTGTATCTAAAAATTGAGTTCTTGGCCTAAATCAATACATTTTTTACAATACTTGTTATGGTTAGTGTTCCAGCCACTAATCATCACTTCTTAAAGTGAGTATAGTGGCCGGTGTTCCCGAACCCCCACTGAATCGGCGGTTTCTAACCACCGCCCAGGCGGACAAAACACCGTGTCCGTCACACTGAAATTTGGTTTTTCAAATTTTGTAGAACTTGAAAGTACATAAAATTTCCGTAAGACATGGATTGATTCTCTCGACTATATTTACGTAATCGCCAAAATTATTTCCATATTTTTCTATAACTGTTTAAATACTATATTTTTCACAGGTAATTAAGTCTTTAGTTGAATATTTAAACCATTTATGGGTTAGGGAAATTAAAAGAGAAATACACATAAATTAGTATTCAATAAGATTTTTAAAGACATTTAAAGAGATCCATATAACTCCGATTTACACATCTTTTAGAAGTTATTGAATACTAATTTATGTATATTTCTCTTTAGTTTTCTCTTATACTTAAGATTTATCAATTTTCAACTAACTTGATTAGTTCTAAAAATTTTTCTATTTAAATCTGCAGAAAAATAATGAAATGTAACGATTATGGAAATATCAAGATAGTGTTTAATATAAAAACATTTTAAACCAGTTTTTTATAATCAAATTCAATGAGACATACCTGCAAATTGATTGCAACTTTCCGTCTGTTCAACGATCAATAACTTGTGCCTGAACTAAAATTGATTCGCCGCTGTTTTCATTAATTTAAACTTCTTCCAATTCTTCATTAATTCTACTCTTTTATGTTCAATAATAACAACTAATACTAAACGATTGATAGTTGAAACTCACGTGACTCAGCTCACAATCATTTAGTAATATCAATATTTTGAGATTTCAATATAAGCCACTCCTTCTATGATGTTAATAATTCAAGTGTCAAATATGAATTGGATTTTAATCGTACTTGGCGTAATTTAATTTTTGATAATATTATAAATAAAGAATAATGTTAATATAATATTTGGACAAATGAATATAAAACTTAAATAAAATTTTAATTAACTAAAAATTTCATTTAATGATTAGTTAATTATATTAAATATTAGTATTAATATATAGATCACAGTTAATAATAATATTGAGGTTTTATTGAATTTATTTCGAGTAGTTGCGTCATTTTAATGTGTAGTCTTTTAAGGTCTTTAGAATCTTTAAGGTCTTTAGGTCTTCCCTCTCATTTGGGTGCTTAGCAATGGTAGTCAAATTTTTATTTGTGCGCTCAAGAATTTAATGACATCTCTATTCAAAGTTTGTCTTTTTATAAATTTGCAAACTAACAATTTGACTACTATTGCTAAGCACCCATATGAGAAGGAAATTTTAAATCTTTATCATATTAGGGGATATCATATTCTATAAAAATAATAAAATTTTTATTCTTACACCTCTGGAACTAGTCAAAACCCATAAATTTTCGAACGATCCTAATATATTGAAATCTCGTAATATTGTTATAAATGTTTATATTTTTAATCCATTCTTATAATGATTTTCTCTTCCCATTATTTGTAACTTTTAAAATAAATTCTATAGTATAATTAGTTCATTTAAAGATAAGATTTTAAATTAATTTATTTAAAATTTTTTAAAAAGAAACGATCAATGAGAAATAAACAAACGTTTTCATGGCAATATTTCAGTTTGAATGCAAATTTAACTTAATACGAGGCCTTTTCGTTTTAAAACATGATTCACTTAATATTTATGACAGAGCTTCATATTATTAATTGGTTCTCGCTTAAAATTTGTAAAAATTTCAATTTAATATTTATTCAGTCATTTAGAGAACTGAACTTGACTTTTTTTTAACAGAATCGAGTATCGATAAATTCGGCGCTTTTCACTAGGTAAAATCGGTTAGAACCGATAATCGGGAGCCATAATTGTAACATACGCGATAATATCATCCATTTATATTAAGCGCGGTAGTTTCGTTTGCGCGGTAGTGTCGTTCGCGGTAATTCTTGCTCTGTATTAACTTGCGTGGTAATGTCGTACGTGGAGTTTGTGCACGCTGTAATTTGGGCGCTGTAATGTCGTGTTAGAATTTATTATAAGACTAGAGTTTTATCAATTAAACAGATAAAAGAGAACTTAGTTTGAGAATATTTAGCAAAGCTTCGATTGTTTCTGGCCACTGGTCGCTAATTTAGAAATTAAATAGCAAGTCATAGATATAGGCAAATGGTTGGGCTTTGTTTGGACTGCAATCACTCGATTTCCCATTACTAACAGATTGAACCTTACTTCGTTTTATTAAATGCCGTATTTAAAGTAGAGGTGACCGCTTTTATCTCGTATTATGACACGACAAAAATTACAAACATTAAATAAGTTTAATATTTGAATCCATTTATCTGATTTCATATTATATGGTTGTATAAACAATATAAATTGTACAAAATATATAGATAATATTGGTAGTGCATATATTTGGGTGTATTGTATGAATTGTGTGGTATGCATGGATTGGTTCCTCATTCTTTTGGCTCATGATTTGAACGCATTATTTTATAATGTTTTGTACTATTAAAAAAAGATTGCTTAAATATCTTAAGATGTGAATACATATTTACTTTCAAAATATCTACAATAATCATCTAAAATGTTAAGCAAAACAAACTAAAATTTAAAATATTTTTAATCTCAAAATTAGGGTAATTTACATTAACCCTTCGAAGGAACTGTGGGGTCTTTTTTGTCCTAAAAATACTTTGAAATTCTGTTAAAAACAAACCATAAATGCAAAAAATCTAAAAAATTTTGTATTCTATCACAAACTATTTCTTAACAAAACTACATAATTTTCATTTTAATATTACTTATAATTAAAATTTTAAAAATAAATAAGTAAAGCAAAGTCTGGTGTCGTACCCCACCTTTCTATTCACGTAACTTTTTTTCGTAATATATTTCAATGCAATTTGGATGAATCCAATAAGAAAGGGGTTAACTGTGATGTCAAATGTTATGACTTGGATAAAATACGATATGTGAATGGAATAGTGGGGTATTTTTGTTTAGTCTTTGATTTCTACGCATAATAAGCCCAAATTCGTCCAGGAAAGTTGCCGCGATTTTTTGACCCCATCTTTCCCTTTAAGTGATTCTAAACACAATTCCTTCGAAGGGTTAAGATAGTTTTGTGAATTCAACAATGCAGATTTTTTAATATAGACTATTTAACTTTTCATATTGCAAGTTTCACTAAATATTTTGAGAGAGAAGTAAAGATATGGAACAATCTACAACTTCCATTATATAGTCGGGCGGCAAATTTTTTTTAGAAAATAAAAAATTTCGTTCATTCAAGTAACAATATGCAATCAGTATAGGACCATAGTTCATTCTATAGATATCGACTAGAGTCTTGCTAATTATGTAGACAACAGAAAACTTAGTTTGATATGATTTAGCAAGATTTCAAGTGTCTATGGCCACTGGCCGATAATTTAAAAATTTAGAATAAAAAAAAACGATCGGCAAATGGATTGGCCAAGTGCTTTCAAACTAATATCTTCTAAAGGAGTCAATGACAACTAACTAGGCACAATAACTATAAAAATCAGGAAAGGGTCACTTCGGCTATTAGGTAGCGAGAGAATTTCATTCCCAACCTTCTCTTGAGACTCCACTCATCCATTCAGAAACCACACCCACTCTCTCAAAATAGTCATAAATCGACCATTTAGTGAACAAATCATCCTCCTGACATTATCCTCACTTCATATAAGCCCCTCAAGCGTGTCTACCCGCGTTATATATTTCTATGTATGTTATTCATAATTCTTGAATATCTACCTTGCCATGGAGTCAGGTAACATTTCCGATTTTTCTCTCCTGCATCACCAGCGATCAAATAGTGAACTAGGAAAAGAATAGGGGGCGTGGTCGTCCAAATTGGTCTGACACTACCACTCTAGGTCTTCCCACTCTACTGGCAGTTGTCGTCTTGCGATGTCGTCTGGGAATGACCGGTAATTTCAAAGACGACGACTGAAAACCCAATACGCAAACCTAGCGAATCATTCGCCTGCTGATGTCATTAACTTTGAAAAGCTCACGCTTTTAAATTTCGATGATATTTTCAGGCTATAAATATGGGAATAAAATAATATAATTAGATTGTGGCAAACTCAGGAGCGACATCTTATATCTGAACACTAAAAATCGATCTAATTTTGAACTGTTTAATAAATTATTTGAATTAATTATATTTAAACTTAATTTAAGATTAGAGGTTAATTTTTATATAAAATATCATATTGTAATTAAACTACCCATATACCTTATTATATGTTTATCGCCGGAACTCCGGCCTAAAATTCACCTTTTCGATATTATAAGCTATGACAAATATTAGACACCGTTATTGGACAGTTCGTCCAAAGACAATTCGTTCAATGACAATTAGTCTAAAGACAATTAGTCTAAAGACAATTCGTCTAATAGAGCATTTTGTCCAACAGACATTTCGTCCAATAGATAATTAGTCTAATAGACAATAAGTCCAACGGAAAAATTGTCCAATAAGTTATTTTGACTGAAAATTTGTATGCGTAGGTGGATACCCAGGCCCATAGTAATTAATATCTGAAAACAATCTGAAAATACCTACACTATCGTTATTGATCTTCTACGTACTGATGCTCATAACGTTCACTTGTAATCTAATATTTTATGTTTTCAAAAATTAATACATTAACTTATGATTCTTTTTATTCAGTAATATTTTAATTTTCTAAAACATTGACTTTAAAAGTTTTTCTTTTATTTCTAAAGAAATTTTAATTCTTAAATAATGATTTTATATATCGAACCAATTGGTCTTAGGACGTATCGTCCTATTAGACGAATCTTCTTTTGGACAAATTATCCTTTGAACGAATTGTCATTAGACGAACTGTCTTAGATTCATTAGACACAGTTGCGCTGGGGGTCCCAGTGTTTTGTAAATAAGTTAAGTACGAGCAGAGGTTCAATAAAGTAGTTTTAATGAAAACATTCTTTTGTGTTCTCTACAGCCACTGATCATTTATTAAAGTGAGTATAGTGCCCGGTGCTTCCTTGCCTTAAACACATAGAAGGTTTTTAATATTGTCCAGGTGATCAAAACTCCATGTTCACCACAATATAAATAAAAACTAATATTTTATCAAAGCTAGCTGTAATATAAGTTTACATAAAATAGTTACTAATTTTCTAAATCCTGATTTTTAGATTTTAAGAAGTTTGACAAACCCTGGTTGTCAATTATATAAGATATATTTATTTATCATTATTGACACATTAATGAATAGGTGGACCCCACCCTCCACTCCCACTCAACACTCCTAAAAGTCGTCGCCGATACTTACTCTTGGTCCTCCAATTACACGCAGATATCATTTAAAAATTCTGCGGGAATTGGTATCTCGGGTAAATGTCGGGCATACCCGAGAAACTACAGAAGTGTCGCGATGTGCGCACAACATCCGACAGTCTGAGGCCCTGGACACAAGAGCAAGTATAGGAAGATACAGAATCGACACCGGCCTTCTTTCTGTCTATTAGAATACATACAAATTATTGAGAGGAGATCCGGTGTCGAGATTGTATTTTTCCTCTAATCAACATTGGGTCTCTAGCTGATAGACCATGGGAGCGTTGTATTTGTCCTTGATGTCGAAAAACATGGACCTCGTACTCTCCCGTGGCCTTGACTTGCTCGGCAAAGTAAGATCGAGCTTGTCTCATCTGGTAGTTACCTAATGTGATTGACCGCATATCTGCTTTAGTCAATTGTGGGAACTCAAGATTTTCTTCTAAGACCCCATCGATTGACATCCATTAAGCAGATTTGCGATTGAGGTTTTCGGTGGCGACAAGTGACGCGAGTGGGTTCACTTGGTTGAGCCGTGATTTCAAATGAGCAGATTTTTCAGCTACATCCCCTTATGGATGGCAGGATGAAATTCATTATTTTATAAATTGATTTTTCAACTGATATATTTGTATTTTCTAACGCTGATTCCGAATATGCAATCCAAATTTTTTTATATCGAATACTTTTCGAGATATTCGACTAAATATTTTAAATGGAATTTTTCCACTAAGATTTTTTATTATATGGTATATGATTTCGATGTAGAATTTAACGCTGATTACAATCATGAAATCCGTTTTTCGATGTCTATAATATCCTTAGCGAAAATCGAAGATTGATTTTAAACGTTTACTTTAAGGACATCTAGCGGATAAACTATAAGTAATAAAGAGATGGGCTTATTGACAATTTTGGTCAGGATGATGATCTCTATTAAAATATATCTTGAGATCCAAGGTGTATTGATAGTCAGAATCCCATAAACTTGTTTACATCGTTTTCTATTAAAACAATTTGAAGACAAATTAACATAATTTATTTAAAGTTGCTGTTCCCCATGAAAAATCAATATTAGACATTGATGTACCACTTTGGAGTTCCATTTTCATATTACTATCTCTTTCAATGATACACTCAAGCTCTCTCATTCGAGAAGTTACTACTGATCTATGAATCAAAAAATATAAGTTTGATGACAAACTAATACTACTTACATTATGGTTGTTTCCTGTGCAGAATAATAGTGGACATTAATGTACCACCACTTTGGAGTGAAAATTCCATATCAGTATCTTTTTGGAGGATATAACCAAGTTATTTCGATTAAGAGATTAGTGTGAATTAAGGTTTAAATTTATAAACTCCATAAATTTATGTTCACTTGTAAGAACTACGGAGTGGTTCACTTGTTTTTTCAAGGGTTACAACAAAAACAATAAGAAATGAAATTGAAATGACTGTTCAATAATCGATGTACTCACCATTTGCTCGTCGTACAGTCTCTAAACGGTTTGGACATGAGAACAGAGTTGTTCAAACAGATCTGTACGGTTTTCAATAGATTTCCAAACTTCTTCAACATAAGAATATCACTTAAAAATTATTTTCTTCAAAGCACGTTAATGGAATGTGAATAGTAACAATAATAAAATAAGTTAATGGGAGTTTTCTACTGTACATAAGCCTTGAATCCAATATGAATTACGCTAGAAAGTCAAAATATCATGCAAAATTTGTTCTCATAATTTGAACTAATATCTATTTGATGGAGAAACAAATGCAGAGTAAAATTAACTTTATAACATAAATTGTTAGTGCTGTATCCCTCTTGAAAAAGCAAGTGGACCACCATGTACGACGAACAAATTGTGAGCACATCAATTATTGAAAAAAGTCATTTCAATTCCAATTTTTACTTACAATTTAATAAAATAAATCCACATATCGTCGGCTGGGAATTATTCAGTCCTATCATCAAATTTTAGCGAAAATAAGTTATTGACAGATCATTGGATTACATCCAATTCTCTAACTTATGAATCAAAAATAATCAAAATATCTCAACCCCTTAGCATAAAATCACGAAGTCAGAATTTTAATGATTTTACTGATTTTCCCGAATAATTTGACAGAAAAAATTGAAGATATCATTTTTACTTGTTTTTTCATAAGCTTTCAAATAAAAAAAAGTTTGTCGAAATCGGAACAACTTTTGAAATATTTGAAAAATTGACCTAGCTCATTTTTAATAGTATATCTGTTGTGATGTGTATCATTGAGAGTCAGAATATATGGTTAATTGTGAAAAATTAAGTTCTTCCCTTTCTTTCCACTTTTACCGATCGTCATTCTCAATAATATTTAGAAAGTATATTTCATGTAGATTTTAAATATATTTTCGATTACTTGAAATTTTCATGTTTCTATATTTTAACAGTTGAAATATTCAATTATTCCTATATTTTGCAAATAGTATTGTGTTATTCTGTAAATTTTTCAGAAAATTAAGAGAAAACTAAAAATATAGCAATAATTATTCAAATCATATTCTAGTTTTGGACCCGTTGACAAAAAATTTCGAAGCAATAAATTTGAAGCTGAGAAGTCCCCCAATCATATATATTCATTTCATATCGATATCTCATCTTTTCTCTCACTCACGATTTCAAACTTCAATAGCGATTATCTCGAAAACTTTCTGTTTTTTCTTGAGATAGTACTGAATAATTCTAAGCCGACGATATGTACATTCAACATTAGGAATGGGTTCTTTGTATAGATCCTGCCACTGACCCTAAGCCCAGATAATATTAAGTTTTTCAACAGATCCACTTTTAAAATGTACCAAAAGCTTGTGGTGTTCAAGAATTCTCCTAATTAGAACTTTTTTGCAGCTACTTGCTGGACCAGCTATCATACAAGTAAATGGATGTTTAAATGTCATGCTTTTTATCAACCCCTAACATTTCGAATTAAATCGTTCAAGCTTTTGTGGTTTATATAGAATTTGAATAAGCCTTGCAAGTTTGAGTGTGTGCCACTAAAGTAAAAACTTTTCAATCCCTAATGATGTCACTTCACCCTATATGGTGACCAAGCGTCCAGGTTTGAGCAGAATAGACACTTCTATCATAAATGCATTATCTTATTAGTAATTCAACCTATATTTATTTTAAGCTAACGTATTTTAACTGCTCATCAATTTCATTCTCAGAGCTTTAAATTTATGTTAAAGATAACTTAAGCTACTCAATGTTACAAAATAACTGAAGAAATATAGTTAATGTCACTGTTGAAATTTTGTAACTTTTTATATTCATTGATTACTCTGAATAAGTCTTAAAACTGAGAAAATCTCACGGATGGATTTTTCAATATTTTTTGTCCAAATTTGAGCTCAACGAGACTTGGCCATCTTATCATTTGTTCGTTTCATTGACAATTACTCTAGTCACCTGATATTCTTAGATTTCACTCAGAATTACTCTTACCATTAGATTTCAATAATCATTCCTTTATCTTTAGGTTTTAGCGATCATTTATTCTTAATTTTAGTAATCAACTCTTTAGTCTTTAAGATAGAGTATTCATTACTTTTATTTTGACTATTTTTAGATTTTAGTAATCACTTTTATTTTTACTTTAGTTTTAGCTTTTATTTAAGTACGCTATGGCCCTATCAACTAAACGATCCACCAGAGAAGCAAAGCAAACCACTATCCCGAGCGTTGATGATGTTCCAATTTAATTGTTAAAATAGGCAAATTTAGGAACATCAAAGATGAGTCAAGCCTGATAGTCATTCGAGAAAATATTATAAGATATAGAGAAACTCATGCTTAACGATGAAATATATAGGACTGCTAGTGAGAAAATAAATGAGTTAACCGAGTAGTTTGTCAAACATTTTTGCACAAAGGATATCATGACTAAGGGAATTATAAAACTTGTCACGAAAGATGATGAACATATAGCTCACGCTGTCAAATCTCCAGCCCTTGCATTTACATATTACTGGCCTACTTAGACCAAAAATAGTATTAAAATCTCTAAAAGTTTTGTTATCTATTTTAGATCACAAATTAGCTCGGGAAATCATTCGCTGCTGCGTGATATTGTTTACCATGAACTTTGTCATGCAAAAATATGGATCGATAATATAAATAAGGAAGACCATCACAGACCCTTGTTCCATCAAGAATGCCACAAAGTAGCTAAACATTTTCTTAATACGGAGATTCCTCTAATAACGGATATAACAGAACTAGGAATAAAAATACATGGATCTAGTTCTGAGTGGTTAAGATTAAAATCAGAATATGCTCAATTGTGCGACATTGAGAATAATAAAAACTTAAGCAACTTAAAACGCAAAATTACAATTTATAATAGAAACGTTAAGAAACTAAAAAATTAGTCATATTATCCTTTGTGCAAAAATGTTTGACAAAGTACTCGGTTAACTCATTTATTTCCTCACAGCCTTATAGATTTCATTGTTAAGCATGAGTTTGTCTATGATCTTATTATATTTTCTCGAATGACTAGCAGCCTTGACTCATCTTTGATGTTCCTAAATTTGCCTATTTTTGGCAATTTAATTGGAACTTCATCAAATGTAGAATAGATATAAGCATTACTTTTGGGTTCGTGATGGTTTTCCTTCTCATAAATTATACATTTTATTTTAACTCCTTTGATTTAGATGATTTATTGCTATGGTTTTATATATTTTATTTTTCGAAATGTTCTATTTATTAATTAACGCAATCTTATTCAATTTTAACTAGTATTTATGTATTGAAACATTTTTTAACATTAACCATCAATTTATTTTTGAAACAATTTTTACACATTTCAATAAGCTCTTATCTATCTCCTTTAACTCATTTTTATCAGTTTTTAGTTTTAGCTTTTAAAACTTAGATAAACTTAAAAATACAAAATAACAAAAATACTAAGTGTAGAAATACCAATAAAAGGGACCATATGAAGAAAATACATTAAATAAATTCAAATTTATATGAACAAGTTTGATTATCACGACGATTTAATTTGTTTTCAAGTTAAGAAATGATATGAAATTTAAACAATAATCAATAAATTCCACTGAACATATATGATTATAGAATATACAATGATTTAAATTCTCATGCTTTACCAACATAACCATATGGTAAAGTATTGTTGCCCTCTGCTCTCTTATTCGATGTAACTTGAAATTTCTTTCCATCAACATTGTTGTAACCTCATGCTCCCTATCTGCTCTAAATTGCATTTTAGGAATATAACTAGGAGTGTTTTGTTTTCCAGCCACTTTATAGAGAGCTTGTTTCTGAATCAGATCATAATTCAATATTTCACTGGCCTCTATGTTTGAGTGACTCTCTTAGCTTTAAGTTTGGTTACTTCACTCCCGTTTGGTTTGATAACTTTATAACTATAAGTCTTGGGACCGCATGTGTATAACTTGATCATTTAAGCACCCAACTAAACTCTTCTGCTATTTCGTCGGTCTTTTCTCCTAAAACGTTGGCAACTTCTGGTTTAAAATTTCATTCTTTATGAATGAAGATTATCCAATCTTTATGAGCAAACAATATCAGAATTAAAATTATTTCAATCTAATTCTACATTTATTACCTGTATCAAAATAGAGTACGCTACCAGGACCACTATTCTCTATCTTCTCAATCTCGTCATAAAGTTTCAGACGTGCATAAGATGACAAAACACTGCTAAATCTACAGAGGTATTACCAGGTTTTGCCATTTTATCTTCAATATAACGATAGTTATATATCAACATATCGTTTATCATTGTTTCTCCAAGTATTTCGATTTACAGATTGGTGATTAAGTTCCACATCTCAGTGTAATTACTGATCACTTTCGTCTGTGGCTGATTTGGTCTTTGAGCCAGTTTACCCCATAGAGAATTGAGCACAAGTTTTGTGATGAATATAAGACCTCCATTATATTGGATGTTATTAGGATCTAGCTGAACTCTTTCCCGTGCGAAAAATTCTTCGATCTATTGTCTACGCTGTTCATCAGTTACTTTACCCTTCGGGTAACCACTAGCCTCAGAATGTCTTGAGACATGTCCTGACGTATTCACGAAATATTCCATCACTTTGAACGGGATAATCCAATATCTCATAGATTTCAACCACTTAATATCCTAAACTTATCGCCTTGAACAATTTACAAGTTTTAAAAGTTCCCGTAAAGGCTCTATCCGCGTCTCTATGGTGACAAGTGATCTGTACTTGATTTTCAGCACAAGTACGACAAAGGAAACATTAACTTTCCTTCATTACTGAATGGAAGAACTGGAAGATATAATTGTTTCGGTGGAAGAACTCTACAGCTAACGAATCCAAAGTATTGTTCTAAGTC
Organism: Archegozetes longisetosus; assembly: GCA_018873245.2. NCBI lineage: Eukaryota > Metazoa > Arthropoda > Arachnida > Sarcoptiformes > Trhypochthoniidae > Archegozetes > Archegozetes longisetosus. The sequence goes on along the minus strand of JAEMBT020000019.1, from coordinate 23,749 downwards.
TTCAAATTTATCAGTAATTACCTCAGGATGACCTAAAGGAAATAATCGATTAGAAAGTACGTATGGGTATAGTGATGTTAAATCTTAGTAGAGGATGCTTTCATTCTCGCGAACTTTATATGCGAACTTTATATGCGAACTTTATATGCGAACTTTATATGCGAACTTTAAATTGTTCGTTCGACCACCATGAAGTGCTTATCTTGGGTTGCAGTGAAGAACATTATCTTTGATGGCTTTCAAATGTTTGTTTCGAGAGAATATGTATTCTACTAGAGCTTCATCATATCTACCATTAAGCATTTCACCATCAAAAAATTGTTTTTCCCAAAATTCACATTTATAAACATTTACGAGATATATAATCCTTTTAACATAATAATCTTTTTTCTTTTGAGTGGAGAGAGCTTTATTTACATCGTAATTACCACATATTTCATGACCGTGATAATAGCAACCCCAGAATTCAAACGCAATAGCTTCTTACGTCATACCAGTTTCGGAGTCAGTATATGATTCATTTATGAATCCATCAGCAAAATAAGGACCAATTCGGGATTCTCTTATATTTTCCTTTAAAACCACATATTTTTGGTAATCGAGTCATGTAGTCGCTGATATTGAACTTGTTCTCTGTGAACAATAGCTGTCAATCGGTGTTATACCAATTGTTTTCTCTTCCAATATGTTTGCTCTAAAGTACTCGAGAACAACAGAAGCCAGTATGAAAGCACGACTCAATGGATCGAGACCTGGTTCAGCTTTAAACAATTGACGAAAATCACAATTTACTGTAAGAGTATAAGCAAATCGTTGACACAATATTTCTCTAAATCTTGTTCAAGATTGAATGTCTCGCCTTTGTATTTCATTTGGTCATACCAACTTTGAAGCTTAGCAGCAGTGATTCTTCATTCTATTTTAGCAAACATTTCAATTGGTATATCACCAATCAAACACTCCAAGTCTTGATATTCTGTTGTGTTGATGTAATGAGGAAAATGTCCTTTCTCTGTATCTTCGAGGCCAAACGCTCTGTGTAATGAGGATAAAGATTGTTGGGAAAATAGAAACGAGTCTATAAATAGAAATGAATCTCACATTTGCTACATTAACGTTCACTAGTTTCGTTCACTTCATTACAGGTTCGATATTACGCATTTCACGATCTAAGATGTCTTTAAGAATCCAACGTCTATCATATCCACTAAGATTATGACCCACAACATGAACTTGTCCTTTATTTGGTTCCACAATTTTGCCCAAGGTGTTAAATATGTATTCATTAAACGATGAAACACAATGATCTCCATGATAAAATTTATACCCACCCTTACATATATCACAATATTCGCCTGTTTTTTGTTTTGCTACTGGATTATAGCAGGCATCACATATAATCATTGCTGCTAAATGCTAAATTTAGTTTATGCTTAATTATATTCTCAGTTGATGGTATTAACAACATTGATTCAATATCGAATGAAACAATTTTTGTTGTTGCGTCTTCTATTAGTTTCTCCGGGTTTGGTTTTTTGAGGTAACAATAATGCGGCTGAACTGTTTGGTATTCTAAACATTTTTTGCACTTAAGTTCACTGCATACATGCTCTTTAGAACTCTTGGTGTAAGACGCCTCACAATGTTGAGCAATTGCGTCGACAATGCAAAGTGTATGATAACGACAGTTTGCAACCATCCTTACACTAATAAAGTTGGGCAACTTATAGCCTTTATTGCATTTAATGCAGTAACAGGCGATGTAACGTATGATGTCATTTCTTTGATGAGATCCCAATGACCACTACCACTAGGACTGAACAGCAAATAAATCTGTTTTGGTGATTCCGGTCCAACGAAAAGTTGATCTCCAGTTTTAAAGTTTATTACGATGATTTGAAATCGTTTACCAAATACATTTGAATTAGCTGAACGATTTCAATATCCATCGGTGTATTGAAGCCGAATTCAACGTCTAATAAACTTCTTTCTCGTTCCTTATCTGTCGGTTGAATAGTTACATCAGCGATGAGAATTCGGTGCACTCTTTCAGTAATATTTCTTTGATATGTTGTCGCTGACTTTCGTCGCCGTTTAGATTTTCATTTTCTTGAATCAGTTGCTTTCTCGCCATTACGTAGTTCCGAATATCATAACATAATTGTCTCGCCCCCGATTCCTGTTGTCTTGGCGATTGTATTGAAGCTCTCCATTGAGGGTGACGGCTATTATCCTTTATGTTAAGCTCATTATGTTTTATCTCCAAGAACAAAGCACGATATCCACAACTATTATCTTCAATTATAAAGGAACAATTATATTACAATTTCAAGATTAATCTATAACTATTTAATTACTGTTGTTTTTGACAACAATTGACTTTATTGACTTTCTCCTGTCCATATGTTTTCGGAGCTTTTGTTGTGCTTCCAGAACCAACCATTCGCTAAGTGATCACAACCTTAACATCCAGTATACCATTCAATAGGAAATCTTTATTCGGTTAACTAACCATAAAAACTTTATTTAAAAGTTGTGTTTTATCGAAGTCTTCAATCTTTCCAGGACGAAGATAAATAGAAGTGTTCAAGGATTCATTTTCAATCTTGGCACTAAAATAGTCACAACCCTGATGTGGAAACAATTTCAAAATAATGAATAATCTACTCTGAATCAAAGCTTTTATACAGATTTTGGAAATGAAGAGTTCACGTTTAGATCGTTTCTAAAGATTCGATGCTCATATTAGTTGTATTTTGGACAATTGCACTTATATTAGGAATAATCTATTTAAAGGATTAAAATTTAAGAGCTTCCGACCTTTTGACAATAAAATATCTATTGAGTGTTAGAAGATTAAGAAAATAAAACTTTAGGTATCTTAATCTTTTGAACTCTGATACGAAGCAAAAGCTATTGAATTTAGATGTCTTAATCTAGGAGTCCTCTAGATGTAGCTAATTTAGAGTACAGTACTACAGGAAATATAATTAATAAATATGAAGCGCTTAATCAGCTGGTTTTAAGAGGTGACGTATTAAGAGTAGGATGTTACAGGAAGTAGGACAAACAGAACAGCTAATTTTAGGAAATGACGTCACATATTCAGGAGATATTACATGTTTTAACATTTCAATGTAATTAATTCTAAAATTTGATTTATGAAAATTTCAGTTTACAAACCTAAAACTTAGATTGCGTTAAATGCATAAAAATTTTATTTAAAATTTCCATACACTAAAACTTTATACAATATTAAATACGATTGCATCTTAATCTACAAATTTAAATGTAGTAAAGAATGATTCCATTATAACATTGGCCCTTCCCCTCAAAAATGGATCAAATAATTTTTTTTACAACATGGAGAAAAAACCAATTGAACTCATTTATAATGCAAAAAATTGAATTTTATCGTATTTATTGTTATTTTTGTTCAATTTTTTAAAACATTAACAAAATAGATGTGAAAACTCGAATTTTAGTTGAACAAAAATGAGAAATAATGATTTTTTGCAAATGAAAAAATTTTAATTAATGAAAAGATTGATAAAGAAGCTTGAAAAAATATGTATGAAAAGTAGTTTCAAACTCAGCATCTTTCATTGCAAAGTTGACACTCTTGACTGATGAACCTTTGATAAATTTAAGATGTTTTATTTGAGAACCTGACTAAAGTTAATTCAAGCAGTATGTTATAAATATGATTTCAAAACTCAATAAAAATTTTATAATTATTATAAAATGATGAGGTTTAAATTTTTTTAACATTATTTTAAACATATTCAAAATAATTTGAAAATGAATAAAATTTGAATAAAATTAAGATTTCTCGTATAAAGAGACTAATTTTTTAAATATAAAAGTTGTCATTGAAAAAATCATGATTTGACTGGGGCATGAATAGAAATTTACAAACATCGAAAATTCATCAAATTCTTAGTAGAACGCAACTGGTTACCAGGGTGCAACTAAGAATATTATATCTTTATGAGTTGAATAATTATTTTGAATACGCACAATATGTCGTCTAAAATATATCTTAGTAAGAAGTTTTGTGGTGGTTGCGATAAAAGACCTGCTAAAGTGTCGAAAACACCAATGAAGACCACAGCAAATGACTTTGGAATTGTCGCTAAAATTCGAAACAATAAGAATATACCAGTCAAAACTGTAACACTTGATGACATTTTGTGCAACACATGCAGACACAAGTTAGATAAATTGAAATCTCAAAATACAAGTGGCAGTACGAGTTTAGTAACAGTGCCTTCATATAGTTTATTTCCATCAACTTCAGTTCCTATTCCAACAACATCGTCTCCACTAGTAAAAAAATTTCGATTAAGGAGTCCTTTCTCATCTGAAGAATCAAGCGAATCTAGTGATGACTCTCCACCTTCTCAGTTTTCTCTAAATACAACATTAGAGGACATTGAAGCAGAAATAGAAACAAAATCTTTAACACTGAAAATTGCCAGTACAATAAAAACACACGGCCATTGCTTAATATGCCCTAAAGTTACAAAAAGTCTTCATATACTTAGTAAAAGTGTTCAAATAGATTTTCTTGTGAAGTATGGAATTTGGATTAGCGATGAGTCACGAATACGCGATTTACATTTGGAAGCAGACAAGACTATAAAACCTGACCATGAGCATCTCATTCGCACTCATACCAAAGAATCTCATTGGAATGAAAATGAAGTCACTGATCTTATTAATATATTGAGAGAATCGGCTCAAAAGAAACCGGAAAATCTTTTTGAAAATATGGATAATATCAGCGATAAAGACTGTGAAAATCTGACTGGTATCAACAAATTAAGGTTTGTTGATCTTCTCCAGTAGATACTATCCATACAAATGAAATCACACAATCCAGCAGTTATATTAGCTGTTTTCCTTTTTCGCCTTATAAATGGATGTCCACTTAAAGTGATTGCCACTTTATTTGGGATTCAGTCTTTTCAAAAAGTTGCTGAAATAATCAATGAAACAAGAACATGCTTCGTTAATGATTTCCTACCAAGATCAATAGGATTCGAAGCCCTTAATCGCGCACAACTTATAATCAAAAACACATCGAAAATCGCTAGAGAAGTTTTAGATGCACATGGAAAACTAATAACAATATGGGACGGAACTTATGCATATTGTCAAAAGAGTTCAAACTATTTTGTACAAAAAAAACTTTATAGTGGGCAGAAGAAACGACCACTAGTCAAACCATTTGTTGGAATCCCAACAGACGGTTATTATATTGACGTGTTTGAAGCACACGATGCAACATCTAATGATGCTACGATGGACTCCAACGCATCCGCGTCTCAGCCGTGGAGCCCACCCTGGTCTGCAGCAGCCGAAGAACTCCACTCAACCACGCCAAGCCAAATGGATGCAACATTCCTCCGGCCACCAGAAAGAGCGCCGCGAAATCAGGTAAGACTTCCTCTTTACTTATTTCTATTTAGCTGCCCCTATCCCTTTGCATTGCGCCATCCGCCATTTTATTTGTTTACGTTTACTCGCTCCCCTGTGCCTTTATACCAAACCGCTCCAACACTTACCCGCCTAGCTGCCTACCTCTACCACACTTCCCCCATACCCCATAGGGTATCCCCTTGGGTTCCTAAAGCAGAGACAAAAACGCTAACCTCAATAGCCCGCCTCCTCCTCCTACAAGCTGGCGATATTGAATCCAATCATGGCCCTTCCCTTCCCCCCCCCCAATTAAATATTCTCCAACTAAATATAAACGGTATCCGCAATAAACTCCCCGAACTGACCAGCTTCTTATCCCTCCACGAGATACATATAGCCGCCCTCCAAGAAACTAAACTAATCCCCCGAGCCAAAACCCCCAAAACACCCAATTACTCCCCCATAAGACTAGATCGCAAACAAGGCCCCGGTTGCGGCCTCATTATATACATTCATAGTTCCATCCCCTATTCCACCCACACACCCCTCCCACCCCCTCCTAGTAACCCCTACACAGAAATACATGCCTGCTCAATATTTCTAAATCAGACCACTTATACAATAGTAAACGTTTACAACCCTCCTTCACCCAAAGCACCCCCACAAAATAACCAAGACCCCCACTCCCTATCTAATCTACCCAACCCTATCATTGTAGGCGACTTTAATGCCCACCACCCAACCTGGCTTAAAACACAACCCCCCGACACTCGAGGAAACCTCCTACTTGATCAAATAGAGCCCCTCCCTCTCCTAATTCTCAATGAAAACACCCCAACGCTCGTAGCCCCCTCACAAAACCCTACCTCCCCCGATCTAACTTTAACCACCCCAAACCTCGCTTCCCGACTAACATGGCAGACTAAACCAGCTCTCTCCTCTGATCACCTGCCCATCATAATATCCCTCCCTCTGCTCCGCAAAATACCTCCTAACCTCCCTAAGTCCTTCACAAACTTTAATAAAGCTGATTGGTCAAAGTTCACAGAAATAGTTGAAGATTCTCTCAAAGATTATGACCCCTCCCTCTTCGCCTCCATTGATCTCGCAGAATCCCACATAAGAAAATCTATAAATAATGCTTCTAAACTAACCATCCCCTCTGGTCGCAGAAATTGCTACATCCCCTCCTTCTCTACAACCGTCAAAACCCTTATATCCGAGAGAAACTCCCTGCGCTATAGACTTTTTCGCTCTACAAACTCCTCTTCAGAATCCGACTCCCAACACCTCTCTGCCCTAAATAAACTAATAAACACCGAAATAAATAGGCTCAGGCAACAACGCTGGATGGATTTTGTCCATTCACTTGATCATCGTACCGCACCCCGAAGCCTCTGGAAAACTATAAAATCGATAAATAATGGTACCTCCCAATCCCATGAAACCATATCCCAGATTATACCAAACCGTGCCCCCAACCATAAAACACAGGGAAATGTTCTTATGAAATATTACGCTTCCATATCCTGTATCCCCCATGCAAATACCGATAGAAAAATCCTCCGCTCCGTTAAAACTTTGAAACTTGAACATCCCCCTATACTTCCTTTCTCAAATGAACAAACCCTTACAGTTATCCAGGGAATACCCTCCTCAAATGCACTCGGGCCCGACGAAATATCCAACTCCCACCTCAAACACCTTGGCCCCTACGCAATAGCCGCTCTAACTAAACTTTTCAACCGATCCTATCAAAAATGCATGATTCCCTCCATCTGGAAAAAGTCCATAATTATCCCCATCCTTAAACTAAATAAGCCCCCAAATCTTCCTTCATCGTACCGCCCCATCTCTCTACTATCTCCCATCTCAAAAGTAATGGAAAGGCTTATGAAATCCCGCATAGAACCCCTCCTCCCACAAAATCCACATCAACACGGTTTCCGAAACTCTCTCTACAACAACCGCCCTGACTGAAATAACCCAAACTATCCTAAACGGATTCAACCAAACTAAACCCCCCCCCACCCGTACGCTTGCGCTCAGTCTCGACCTCTCCAAAGCTTTTTACACCGTCTCCACTCCCCTCCTCATCTCCAAATTAAACGAATCCCCTCCACCTCCTAACGACATACGCTGGCTTGCTAACTTCTTCCGAGGCAGGCAAGCCTGCGTAAAGTTAGGAAACACTTGTAGCTTTCACAGAAATTTACGCAATGGGGTTCCCCAAGGTGCAGTTCTCTCTCCCCTCCTGTTCAATTTCTACACCTCAGTTATCCCCACCCCCACCACCACTAAAGCTCATAACTTACACAGATGACATCACCCTCTTATCCCCCACCCCAACAAAACACTGCTACATTAACCCGCCAAACCTTTCTACCCAAAATAGAACAATGGGCCCTCGAAAACCGTCTAAACATCTCCCCCGAAAAAATCAACATGTGCTCTGTTCACCTCTGACCGACACGAACTAAAATACCAACCCTCGCTAACCATCAATAATACCCCTATCCCTGCAGTTAGTAACCCTAAAATATTAGGTGTTATCTTCGATCCACTACTCACCTTCACTCTGCACATAACCCACCTAACACAAAAATCTAGCCGTCGACTAAACTCCCTCAAAGCCCTCTCCTCCACTTCCTGGGGTCAAGACAAAGAAACCCTCACCCACCTCTATAAATCATATATACGCCCCGTACTAGAATACGCTTCCCCCTCCTGGTTTCCCCCGATTTCCCTTACAAACCAACATATGCTCCAAATCATACAAAATAAAGCCCTCCGTATAATAACCGTATCTACCCTCATTTCCTCCCACTCCCACCTCCACCATGAAACTAAAATCCTCCCCTCAACTTCCCATATAAATATGACAGGTTCCAAATTCTTTAGTAGGCTCACCGACCACTCCCATCCTCTTCAACATCTTACTCTACCCTACTCCCCACGCGAAAAATGAAAACACACCCTCGACTCACTTACCCAATCTCCTATCAAAACACTCAGGTCCCCGCACTGATACTATCGCCCGCAAAGTAGCCCACCTTCACACTAATTTCACGGCCCTTAGCATTAACTCTCTATCCCCCAGCAAACTATTAGGACATAAACCTCCTAACGTCAGCAATACAGAAATCTCGCTCTCCCGCAAAGCTCGCTCTGCTCTATCCCAACTCCGCTCAAACTATTGCCCCCCTCCTCCGTGATTACTTGTACCGAATCAACAAAAGCGACACCGACCAATGCCGCTTCTGCAACTCCTCCCCCGAAACCACCAGACACATCTCCATCTGCCCCAAACTCTCCCCTCTACGCTACAACCACCATATAGATCTTCTCTCTCTATGGAGAGCACCTGAGGACGCGGTCGCTTTTCTGGAGGCCTCACAGGTAAAGTGAATCGCATCGCATACCCGGAGGCAACAACAACAACATGATGCTACGATAATGTTAGAACTAGCGCAGAAGAAGGAATTTTTTGACTTTTTCAGGAAGGGAGACATCTTTATTTTCGACCGTGGTTTCCGTGATGCAGCTAATAAAATGGGAGATTTAGGGTACCAAGTCGAAATGCCAGAGATTCTGGATAGAAACTCGAAACAATTGACTTGTGAACAAGCAAACAAATCTAGAAAAGTAACTAAATTACGTTATAAAGTCGAGGCTGCCATTGGAAGACTTAAAACATGTTTCAGATATCTAGATAAAGTTATTCAGAACAAAAGCCTACCACATATTTCTACAGATTATCGCATTGCAGCGTCGATTCTTAACTATTTTTTTACCAATTGAATCTGATGTAAAATTCTCAGAAATCATCACGGAATCTATTCGTGAAAGAGAGCAGTTTACTACAAACCCTTTATTGGATTTCGTTGAGCAAAACAGATTAGATCGTAAAACAAGTGGCTTCATAAATATTGATCTATGCGAATTTAACCCTGATTTTCTGCTATTAACACTTCAAGATTATTACTTTATAACTCTTGGAGCATATCAATTGAAGCAGGCTCTTTCATACATTGCTCAGCATATAACAGAAAATGGAAAATCCTCTTTAGTGGCAAGACAAGATAATAACTTAATTCACGCCAAACTATTATCACGACATAAAGCAGTTAAATACAATGTATACATTCGATTTGATCCTTTAAAGTCCGGGAAAGATTCAATTACTTCATGGATGTGTAGATGTAAAAATGGTTTACGAACGTTGGGCTGTTGTGCACACGTTGCATCACTTGTTTATTATTTTTCTTACGGTCATCACAAGAAGAGCATAAAAAATCCTGCATCATTCCTATCTGGACTATTTCCACATGCTGACCCGAATCCAATAGTCTTGGAATCAACTGATGAAGAGTCAGAAGGAGAGTCGGAAGAAGAGTTGGAAGGAGAGCCGAAAAGAGAGTGGAAAATTTGAAAATTTACAGATTTTAAATAATTTAAAATAAACTTTGCTTCATTCATAATTACTATGTATTTTTGGATTTTGTATTTTTTCAACATGTTACCCCAAAAGGGCTAGCTTTGCCTTTTAATCAAAGCTTCTTTAGATAAAGTTGTTCTTCAGGAAAAATTTCCAAGCTAACCCTTTCGGGGTAACATGTATAAATAAATTTTTGAAATTTTATTACTTTTATAACATTTTTAATAATGAAAAATTTATGATGATTTTTTTCCCTCATAAACTTGTATTCAAACTTTAAGTTTTAGTGAAAAAATTTTCAAAATATCTCTAACGGTTTTCTTACAATAAAAATTTGAAAATTCAAACTTCTGGAATTTTTGCAGCGCTCAGGAGAATCCAATCTCAAAGTGTTAAGCACAAACAAATATTCTTTTTTGGTGTTCTTTTTGAATAAAAAATTTCAAAGAAATCGGTGTCTCAAGTGAATTTTCTATGGGGCCACCGAATCCTCCTTTATGTTAAGTTTGATTTAAAAGATTAATTAGAGTGATTAATCCATAAAAATTAATTAGTAAAACTAATTTACAAATTTTATTTATAAAATAACTTTAATCGGTTAGGTTATTTTAGGTTATCTTGGATTGGGTTAGGTTAGGTTTTACCTCGTAAGCACTACAAAACCAGACCGGAAGTTCCGGATTGATAAACCAGATATCTTCTACTTAAACACAAAGTATTCTACACGGAGATCTAACAAAGAAGATAACTTCAGCCTTTTATGTCTCGAAAAACAAAAATTTAGAAACACTAATTCTGGTAAATGTGAGAGTTTACAGCAGATGCTTGTTCCTCCGCCGAAAAACATTTCACAAGATAATTCTGACATCAAAATACATTGTATTTTATGGAGTGGTGATAATTCTGTTTCTTCTAAAGCTTATCTTATCATTTAAAGCGAAACTAAAAAACTAAAAGAGTAGTCTACTGATAAGAGTATGACCAACAAGAAGACAGACGCATATAAGTATAATTGTGAGAGTAATGCCGAATATCGAGTATAAATAGGTGTTAATCGGCGTGACCGGTTCTCTAGAAAGAGATTTCTAGCCACTCGCTTGTACTCGATCTGTCTATATACATATTTATTACATATATATCCATTTACTGTCTTAGGGCTTTGGGGTCTTTGGAAGAGTCAAAGGTCATTATCAAACAGCGGATTATAAGCACGGAAATATTTTGAAATAAGCATGGAAATAAGCACAATTTATTTGTGTTTTCCTAAGAAATATATTATATATAAGAATGTAAAAAAATAACTAATGTCTTTACCGTTATAATTCAATATTAATATAGATTTAAGGTTTTTAGATTGATTTCAAATTAAAGTTTCAGTATTTTAAAAACTAGAGTAAGTCTTTCTATTAAATAACTAATGCTTTTATTCAGAATTAACTGAGGCTACTCGTGATTGAAATCTTTCAAATCTATAGATAAAAATTTGAGGAAAGCACTGCACATATTATTATGAGAAATAGTTAAAAGGTCTTCAAATCTCTATAGAATAGTTTGAATTAAAATTTCTGAGAAAAATATTTGGCTGAATAAGCTTATAATTATAAGGATTACAACTAAATATTTAAGATTAAGTACTAAAACACTGAAGTGTTAGAATAAGCAAGCATGAGTTCAAAACGCACTTTTTAAGTAAAAAAGCAAGCGAGTAAGTAAAAACTTATTTTCCGCCCTTCAGTCATTATATTAATTTCGAAATTTTTCCTTCTTATTGCTATCTAAATTTTTGAAATTATTCTACTTATAAAAATAGACAACTTAGAATTGTAACACTCAAATTAAAAGTTTTTGATAATCTAGAAAACTAATTCTTGTATTTACTAAAAATACAATAAAACATCAAATTTCATTTTCTGTAATGTATCATTACAATTTTTAAAATATGTCACTAGTCCTGAATATTAGACAAAGACCCTTAGTTTATTTCTTTGTTTGAAAACAAAAGTTGATATTAGGTTGAGGAAAAAGTTGTCATGAATCTAAGCGTAATTTTTCGATCTAATTTTTGACACTATCTATTGTTAACAAATCTTATCAAATTACTCCTGGTAATTCCTAGACATGTCTTCAAACAAAGAGCACATCCGCCACTGTTTGCTCTATGAGTTTGACCTCAAGAAAACCGTGGCCGAAGCTCACAAAAACATCACTTGTGCATATCCAGAAACGACGAGTCTCTATGCTTTTGGATATACACGAGTGATGTTTGCGTGAGCTTCAGCTACTGTTTTCTTGAGGCCAAACTCATAGAGCAAACATTGGCTGATGTGCTCTTTGTTTGAAGACATATCTAGGAATCACCAGGAGTAATTTGAAATTGCTTTTAGTTCATTAAATAAGAGTTCAATACCTGTGTTACAAGTTTATAATTTGAAAAGCTTTGTTAACAATAGATAGTGTCAAAAATTAGATCGAAAAATACGCTTAGATTTATGACAAAACTTTTTCTTCGAACTAATAAGTTATGCAGGAAAATGTTTTTTCCGGGGTAGTAAACGATGTCGCACTCTACTTGTGAAGATAATGGAGTCTGTGATACATGAGAAAATTTTAGCATATTATGACTGTTTCTATATTTTAACACTTAGTGACCACCGCTACATCATTGACCTTTCTACAAAAGCGGTCAAGAATGTGACGATCGTTTCAGATCGGTTCAACAACACTAAAGTAGACTGAAATTGATTTCATGATTTATGGAACTAGGAACATCTAAGGACCACCAACAATCTACAATGCATCAAATTCATAGCTTCCCTAATGATCAGCACTATAAGCGGCGAAAAAGGCGATACCTCTTCGACGCTTAGGGATAAGATCGATACTATAGTAGAACGCAGATCTGACAGCGAAACGGCTCAAGGTCAACGAACTCCGTTGAAGTCACCAGCGTACATCAGAAATAACACTTCGCGAAGTCCGAAGACAGGAATACCTCACCATACTTCGATTGCATAAAACAGGAATTGTCAAGCTAACTCGCATCTTTCAAGTAGTCTTGTAGAGTTTTCTCTGATATCGATCTATGGGGCCCGATTTATAGGATGGGTTCATCCAAAAAGAAGACAAGTCTCATTCTCAGGCCCATAACCATGCCAAGTGGTAACCAGACCACTAACGAAGAGAAAACCCTGACAAAATTCCTTATAGCTTACTTACCCACCGATGACATCGACGTAGAAACTTCGAAAAACGGAGAAACGAATGAGAAGCCGGAGCTGAATTTATAACAAGAAAATGGATACCAAAAAATTAAGAAAGGAGAATTGGGTTTAACGAAACTGGAATAAGAGTGAAGATGAATGTTATTCAGACTTGGGTAAATGTGGCGCTCCATTCAAGTTATCTAACTATACATTTAATTCTGCCGATAAATCTTTGCTTACCAGATTAGCCATAACTGATTTAATGGTTAAGTGGGACTAAAGTGGCGGAATCACCATAAAAATCGAGGGAGGAGTCAAATCGATAGTACTCGATGAGACAAATTGATTTATGTAAAAATTATAAAGCCATGCCCACTGTTTAAGAATCAATATTCATTCAAAGTTTTTTCAAAATCTGCCTCTAATAATCATTAAAATATATTCATATTCATCACAGCCAGCTTTAATAGATAAACTTTAGATAGACTATGAATTGCAAAACTTTTGAATCCAAAACTACAAAATTCAAACTATAATTAAATTAATAAAATCAAATTCATAACTATAATTTAATTAATAAGCTTATAAATCGAAGTCACTGTCGGAATCTCCCAATTCTACAAAGTCATCAATTTGCTTATCCGACTCTGTAGGTTCGAGGGGTTCCGAGCGGGACTCTTCATCGAAAGAAGTTTGTGATGGGCCCTTCAAGAATTGAGTGGCGTCTTCTAAAATCTTCTTGAAGGCCAAACCTTTATGTTTGCCATTCAAGAAAATTTTGTTATAAATGGCCCAGTCTACTTGTTCATTTAAAGAATTGGGAGATTGTGGCGACCTTATAAAGCTTTTAATGTGTCGCCACAGCCTCTCAATTCTGTTGGTATGAACAACGTATTCTTGGACATTATAGAGGACATTCCTCACAAAAGTCTTTCGATGATTGACATTAAGATGGATCCAACTCATCCCAATGCCCGTGATGCCATCATAAACTGCAGCAGAGTCTGTGTGAACGGTAGACCCTGTTGCAATACGAGAAGCCATAAGAGGTCAGAAAGTGCTTTTAGTACGGTCGAGTACAACCATAGCAAAACACTCATCGGTATCTCGGCATATAGCACCAAACATCCATCAATCTTCAAGCATGTAATGTCGCCTGCGATTGAACTTTCTCTTGAAGATGAGGGATTCGTCACACTCACAAGTGCAACCTGGACCTCCAATCGTCCAAATTGTACTTTTGAGGTGATGACTAGAAATGTATTGGACCAGACGATACATCTTCAGTGCGGTTTTAGGATGTGACTCTCTTGTGCAGCGAGTCCTACACCAATATCGCACAGAAGACTGTAGCATAGCTTAAGCGACCGAAGAATTAGGTTAGTTTCTTTTTCGGTTGCTCGTAGCCCTGAAAACCAAGTGTTTTTCGCCGGATTAACGGTTCCGCTACAAAGTTCATCTTTGCAGAGGTATCGGTAACCAAGGACACAACTCGGTTGTTCAGTTCTACGCAAGCTATGACTACATTTTGGACATTTGTAAAGCTCAGGATCATCGGAAGGTACTAAAAATCCCATGGTCCTGAGCTTTACAATGACCATATCGTCGGTCCAGCCGAACGCTCTTTCAAAATTAAATTTTAATTTACTAAAATCTATAATTAAACTATCTTTATCTGTAAATAAACTATTACTGGTAAATAAACTCATTAGTGAAGTATTATTAGACTCTGGATATCTATTAACAATCATTAAATTAAGTTGACTAGAATTTTGACTAGATTCTCGATGTGGGTGAGTGCGATCTGAAAAGAGCGTTTCATTTCTCTGCCCAACATCGAGACGACGAATCGCTAAAGGTATAGATGTCGAAGAATCACTTCTTCGCTTTCTAGGTCAGCCACGTTTCTTCTGGCCCTACATATCGATAGAGAAAAATCATTAACTTTGGCGCTTACTAGCCTTTACACTCGATCTTTGAACGTGAACCAATGAGAGGCGAGGTTAAGTTTACATTTTCATAGGGGTTTTAGTTGATGCCGAAGTGATAGAAACTACTTTAAATTCGAATTTTAAAACTTTTTTAATTGTATCTCTTGAACAAGTGGACTTAGCTTATTAATTTTTATATCAATCGATTTGTCTCATTGATTGCTATCTATTTGACTCCTCGTCTAGTTTTTATGAAGCTCCGCCCACTCGATAATAAATTTATAAGTTTAAATATAAAAATAGACTTATCTTTTAAACTAGTGGGCGTAGCTTTATGATTATAATATCAATCAATTTGTCTCATCGAGTACTACCGATTTGACTTCTCCTCGATTTTTATGGTGATTCCGCCATTTTAGTCCCACTTTACCGATTCATCAGACTATAATAAATATCTACGATTGTACTAATAAGAATGGTGAATTATTATATTATTAAACTTGTTATAACTTCAAGATAAATAGTCAAGACTATGGATTAAGAGTTCACGAATATACAAATAGTTCGAAAATATGGCAAAGTGAATCATTTCTTTTTGAGAGTATTATCTCCGATCTTATCGAGGAGGATAAAAGAGTAATAAGAAGTAAGAAACTTATTCTTTTTGATATTCAAAATGAAATAAACTCTTTGGGATTCATTGCAACTTTATTAAACTATTTTTTAAGTCATCTTGGATTTCAACGTTTAACCTTTATCTTATTCATGTTTTTAAAATAGGTTGTCAATTTGGTTTAAGGCTCATCCCAAATTTACAAATTTTAACTAATCTGGATTTAAAATTGAATAATAATGGGTTTAAAACTCACAGCAATAGAGATCAAAAGTTATTAAATAATATATTCAATGTATGTAGTGATTATTTTAATATGCAAGATATAACATATATGCTGGTGAGTGGTATCAAGGAATGTCACCCAAAAATTATTTTGGATTGTTTGTTAAACTCGGTTCCTAATTCAAATTTCAATCATTTGGGAAATTAAAACGTTGATTATAAATAAACTAGCTATAAAGCCCGTTCAGAAGAACGGGAATTATTAAAAAGCAAAGATATTGTATATCATATATCATGAAGAATAAATTCAGTTCATTCGATAATTAATTCTACCTTGATAAGTCTCATTTAAAATATCAAAAGTTTATTTGGTATCATTTTACATTTAATTTGCATCATAATAGTTTTGTTTCATTAACAATATCAAAATAACAAAGATATAATAAATAGGTCAGAAAAAGAGCTTACTGATTTAAAAGATTATTTTAAACAATTAAACAAAGTTTAACTTTTTACATAAATGAAAACTATTTTCAAATGATTTGTTATTTACTTGAAAGATGATACCGTATTAATGCGGATTAATAGTTTTAAATTATAATTCATTTCAATATAAAAAATCAAACTTTTCTTTAGCTTGGAGTAATCAAATGTTGAAAATTTCTTTATATACACAGTTAGTAGTGAATGTTCTTTGTGACCTTCTGAGAAGTTTGCCCTGTCTATCACTATCAGTTACTGAAACTTTCACGTCTGATCCTCTTTTGGCTCTTGAGAATTCTACGTAAAGCTGACCATGGCTGAATACGGGACTCCTTAGAAAAATGCCAACTTTGTCGAACGTTTGCCCTTGTGACTTATTGATTGTCATCGCGAATGCAAGTCTCACAGGAAACTGCCGTCTTCGCAATTGAAAAGGAAGATCATCATCAGAAGGAATTAAATCTATTCGAGGTATTAAGATTTGCTCTCCGATTGAAGTCCCTGTTAGAACTTTGGCTTTAATAACATTATCTTTCAACTCTTCGATCACTAATCGAGTTCCATTACAAAGACCTCTTTTCGTATTCAAGTTTCTCAATAACATCACAACAGCCCCTACTTTGAGGTGTAGTTGGTGAGGCGGAAGTCCAGATGGAGTTATTGAATTCAGGAATTCTGTAGGATAGTTGGCAGTTTCCTGTTCATTATCAGAAACAATTGAATCCGTGCTATAATAGATTTTGAGATCACCTTCTAATCGTTCAATTATTTCATTATTCACTGATAAGACATCTTCATTTTTTGGGCACAAAATCGCTCTTGAACATAATTCATGAATTTCATTTATTGAAATAAATTGGCCGAATAGTTCATCTACTAAAGAAGTTCTTGTCAAATATCTTAATGGTATTTCGATTATATCAGGATCGAAATTCTCGGTATTTGTCAAATTTCCATCGCCAAGCTTAAGGAGCCATTCAGAAAATACATTATCATAATTTGCTCTCATGTTAGTTGATAGCTTGATTTGTTCGAAACTTCTCCATGAAGGACTGTATTTTATGCTGGTCTGTACTATCATGACCCTGCTTCCATGCCTTACAACAGGCAGACATTGTCTGAAATCACCACCTAATAGTATTACTTTCCCACCAAAAGGTTGCTCACTGGACATTAAATCTTTAAGTTGTTTGTCGACAGCGTTCAACGCAAAAGATGGAGCCATTGTTGACTCATCCCAAATGATGAGTTTTGCATCTCTCAAGAGTTTTCCATCGTTTGAATTCGGCCTTATATTAGAGGTAGAATTGTCCAAAAGAGGTACTGGAAGTTTGAATTGGGAATGATAGGTTCTTCCACCTTTTAATAAAGTTGCAGCAATACCTGTAGAAGCCACTGGAACTACTACTTGATTGCGACCTCTTAGTACACTCATCAAAGTATTGTAAAGGAATGTTTTTCCACTACCCCCTGGACCATCAAGGAAGAAGCATTTTTGGTTACTTTCTTCATTATCTATCGCTTGCATAATTCTATTGAAAGCACACATCTGTTCATCATTAAGCTTGGATATATTGATTTCTCCAGCATTTCTCTCATAATCTATATCAAAAAGTTGAATATTTTCTTCATTCTCGACGCGTAGTGGTTGTGGTAAACCAAAATCTAAACACCTCTTTCCATGAAGAAGCAAAGTATTTTCTATAGCTATTAGGGCCTTGTTAATAGATGTTTCATAATTGAAGCAATTTGAATAATCTTCTATCAAAGGTTCTTTAAAGTTATTCCACAATATAAAAGCATTACTTGGTACACTGAATATCAGAATTAATGCCAATAGTTGCCGTAATTGACAGGGCATCTGATAATCAGATGCTTCTCTTAAAGCATTTACCCATTCGGTATCATCTGAGAGAAGGTTTCTCATAATGGCAGCTTCTTTAAATGTTGCACAAATTTGATTGTTTACTGTCTTTAGGTCATCAAAACTTCTAGCTCCAGGAACATTCAAAAGTAGAAGTCGCAGGAAATATCTTTCAATTTCAGAAACACTGACAGTATACATTCGAGTTATTATTTTTGTATTGTGTTTTCTTTTGTTCCACTTGCAAGTTTTTTTGTCGAAAACATAATTGTAAGGAATGTCACTATATTTATAAGCGTTCGCATCGATGTCCTCACGATTTAACTTGAACCAAGCTGTAAGTGTTGTCTCTCTGGATGCAGCTCTCTCTAAAGCTCGAAGCTCGTCACCGTCAACGAAGTAAATATTTTGAGATTCTGGAAGATGAACAGCAAGTCGAATTATTGTGTGGGATTTGTCATGCATTTTAAATTGAAATATTCTATGCATAGCTTCAGGCGAACTGACATATCTTGCGTCTAGAAATGCTCTAACTTCGTCTCTATTCACTTGTATAGTTCCATCTGGCAACTTTTCACGAAACTCAATATTTGCGCAATCATGTCCTTTATATACATATTTAAACAGGTATTTCACACTCTTAATGGATGCACAAACTTCAATATTTATATGACAGTTAAATTTAAGTAATAGATATGGATTGTACGGAACAACCCAACTATTATCCACCGTCTTAGCTCCTATCTGATATGTCCTTCCATCGTTTCTTCTTCTGTATCGAGGATAGCCATCGACATTCTCTCTGGTCTCGTTCTCAAATTCTTTTGGAAAGTTTCTGATGCATTTATTATCTTCCATACATGTAGAGTTGGGATTCAATCGTCCACAGGGCCCGTGAATCATATTTCTAGTGACAATTCCATGCAATCGTGAATTTTCTTGAGGATCTGGAAGTTCTGCGCAGACCAATTGATCTATCGTTTCTCGAGTTCTAGGCTTATCTTCATCTCTTAAAATAATTAGAATGTGTGCATGAGGTAAGCCTCTTTTGGAATTCGATAACATAAACATAAGCAGTAACCACTCCTAAAATGTGTCTTTCTTTTATATCCTTCATTAATTATTTCAATTTTAAATTGAAAACACGGACTATGAGATCTGGGCGAAATTCACTCCTTTGCCATGGTTCGAGATTTTCAGATATTTCCCGCCATTTGGGATTACATGTCATAGTAATAAAGAGATCTGGTTTTCCAAACTTACGAACTATGGCCATAGCGTCTTGATAATTTTGTGCCATAGCTCTTGGACTTCCTTGAAATGAAGATGGCAGTATGATGGCCTTTCCGACTCTTACATTATTGGAATCGGAATTTACTATGTGGTCCATTAATCCACGGTATTTTTCAACACGTAGTTTAGATTGTTGTTGTTTCACATAGTTTAGATTATTTCCCTCAATTTTAACATAAGCGTCTACAATGAACTGTTGGGTCAATTTTCCAGCATTCAGAAGTCGGTTGAAATCATCACGAATTGCAAATCGATAGCTGTAAAATTCAGATAACGTGCAGCCAATTCCTATTCTCCATCCCTCATCACCAAGTGGGAATAAAATCGGATAACACATTGGATCACAATTAGGATTAAGTATAGATATTCGCTTAGTTGTTTGAGAAATTCTTGCATGAATTCGTATATCTCTCTCAAAAGGCGGCTCACCATTAACATTTTGAAATACTACTGCGACTTCATTGACTCTGGGAGCATTATATCTCCTAATATCGAGATTTCTATCATGACGAATGTACATGCATAGATTTGTGACTATATTTTCATTCTCCACTTCATGCATCATTTTATAGGCTTGAGCAAAGGGATTGACCTGCCGAATGAGTTGGTCAAGTTGTGACATTAAGTGTCTGTCGCAAGTGATGTTTTCTCTGATATTCATTCGTTCGTGCAAAGCTTCTTCGGAGTCCAATATGTAAAGTTGAGCAAACTTTGGTCGTTCCCCTTCATTCGGATGCGGCGCAGATGTGTGATGATATATTTGTCCCTGAATTTTATAACAGTATGTGCCATTCCCAGATAACGGACTAACTCCGGCTCCAATAGAAGCAAAAGCTAAAGCGCTGTTATAATTTCTTATATTCTTGATGAAGTTCTTGGAATTGTGATTTAACCCCGTTAAAAGATCCTTTATTAATGGAGGCAGGGGTTTCAAAGTTTGAAGTGTAACACGTCCTTTGTGGCAGCAAGTTGTGTATCTTCCATCGGAAGGCTTTTCTTTCTCAAAATTTTTAGAATTACAATTTGAACAAACATTATTCAACAGTCCTATATAATGTTCTTCAACATCATTTTCATTTAAAGTAAAATGAGTTGAATAATTGCGAATACATGCTCTCATCCTATTTGCTTGAATTCGTCCCCTTCGTTGTTGATCGGATTGCTGTTCACACTGAGTTCTCTGCCTGTTTGATTCACATCCATTTCTTCGTAACCTTTCTTCAATTTCGTTGGCTCTGAATTCTAAATGCCTAACAGCATCTTGTTCTAACCTATGAGCTCTCTGCTCCTCTGTCTCATTTAATCTTCTGAGATTCTTAGAGTTACGATCTCTTAGAAGATGCCGTTGATAACTATCTGCGCTCATTCTTATCTTCTTAGGTGGCATAGTCACAGATGAAAATCTAATTAATGGTGAATTAATTTTATCTTTGATGATTCTTTAATTAAATTGCAAGATGTAATTGATTTTTTCTTCAATTAATTGTGACACTTTATTAATACTTAAAAGTAAATTTCAATACAGTTGTTTTAGTCAAAAATGCAATTTATTTATTTACAATACAATATTAATAGGATTCGTGATTTTATTGTTTTAATGAAAATAGAAATGAAAAGTTAATCGCGAAATCCACGCATAGCCCTAAGATCTTGATAGTATTTAGATGGCTTTTTATCTGCTGGCGGTGCTTTAAGATTAGGATCCGGTCTAAATTTGACAACCTCCGACGCTGATCTGTTATCTAGGATGAAGAGTTTTGGGCGTTTCGGAATCGATGACCAAAATCGCTTTTCTTCAGCCTTTCGGTTCTCAGCTCCAACCTTCTCGGCTAAACGGATGTTGTCCAAGCGGAGTTTTTTGGCTCGAGCACGGCGGCGGCGTTTGGTGGCGTTATTTCTTTTCCAGTCTTGAGGTGGCGATCGTGGTTCAGGTGGAAGCGGAAGTTGGGGTAAGATCTTAGAGGTAGACTTCAAATCGTAATTAGGAATCTGCGAGAAATCGAGATCTTCAATGTCCAAATCTTCAATGTTCAGATCTTCGGTCACTTTAGTTGAAGTCGTAGGTTGTGTTATTGTCAACGGCGCACCACTATCAGGTGGTGCAGTCAATGCCTGACTGCATAAATTGAAGAGTTTCTCAA
Organism: Archegozetes longisetosus; assembly: GCA_018873245.2. Classification (NCBI taxonomy): domain Eukaryota; kingdom Metazoa; phylum Arthropoda; class Arachnida; order Sarcoptiformes; family Trhypochthoniidae; genus Archegozetes; species Archegozetes longisetosus. Next base: position 2,134 of record JAEMBT020000019.1, on the reverse strand, counting down.
AGGTAGCGTCCATATACTTAACACAGTCTCAATGTAGGGTACTGATCTAGAGGGGGTAATATCAGCGCTTTAAAGAACTCAGGCTATTCAAAGAGAGGCCAATGGGCACTGCTAACAGTGAATAACTTTTGTCGGTAGCGCAACAGCGAAAAGATTCTTTTATTGAATAGCTTGAACTCACTTATTAACATCTATTCTTTATCACAGCTTCTAAAGTGTTTCAATTGGAGTTTAAGGGTTAGTTTTATCTGGAGAGCTAAAATTTTTATTTAATAGGCTTTTAATTATTAAAGTTTTCATATTTATTAATGCAGGATTTATTATTTTTAAACATAATCAATTAAATAGATTTTACTTAATTACAATCTCAGCGGTTAAATTTGATTTATTGACTTATCGGAAGATTTCAATTTGATTTATACAGGCGGACAAAACTTTAATGGACATTAACCACCGATCACTAACCAATCATCAATATAAATAAATGAAACTACAGCTAAACCTCCGCATCTTGATGAACACGTAGTTAAATCCTTTTTAAAAAAAAGATTAAAATAAAACCTTAATTCCTTGAGTTTACTTATAGCTTTATAAAAAGGGCTTACCAACATGTTCAAGATAGAGAGGTTTGGCTGTATCATTTTACTTATGCCATTATACATCTAATGTTTAAAGTACCCGCGCCTATAGCTGTAGGTTCGATTCCTGGCAGGGGATAGTTATTTTTTTTTTCTAAAAATCAAAATTTTTCTTTTTTATCTTTTTGAAAAATAAATAGCCAGTGCTGTACCTCCTGGTCATACTGATCACAAATATGTAATTGGTTCGTGTATAAAGTGCCCACAGCTCAAATGCATAAAAGGACAGACGGACATCGTTTGCTCCTTATTATATAGAAGATAATAACCAAATCAAGTTGAAGACTTAACAGTCAAGACAGAGTCAAAAATTACTTAATTTTCAGTAATTATTTAACTATTCTTTTTTATTCTGATCAATCATTGTTAAAATTATTATATTCATTATAAATTAATCAATAATGTATGATGAAGAAAAATGTTGAGACTAAGACACTTTCTATTAAAATGTTACTTTGATATCAATAACATTAATAAAAAAATTTATCCAAACTAAATAACTTCTCATATTTTATAGTTCAAAGAGTTGTAACAATATTCTAGTAATCGTTAATAATCTCTGGACCAATAAAACCAATGAAAAGTTTAAATGTACTGTTCTCTAATATTAATTCCTCTTTCTTGTTTGAATAAACTAAAAAAAAGATTTGCATCATGCATCAACAAACGGTTATCTTTATTAATTCAAATGAAACCAAATCATTTTTCACACTTGATGTTTCAAAGACTTTAGACTATCAACGGTAATGTCTAATAAAATCTAATTTTAAGCTTCAAAGTAACTGAATATATAATAATATTAAAATTTATGTATAGATATACGGTTTATTATTTCTTTAATTTTATCCTATCAAGTTATAAACTTTAAAACTTATTCTAACTAAACAAATTTTCACGTTTTATGGTTCAAAGACTTCTCTTATAGCTCAATAACAATGATAATGTTACTTACTATTATACTTTTATTAAAAAACATTAGGAAAGAAAGAGTAGTTTTATAATTTAAATTCATCAAATTCATTATATCCAAGGTTAGCTCTACTTATATTAAATAAAAGTTCAACATAGAAACTTAAAATTTTATTACTTAACTTTTCATAACTTAATATTAGTGTATTTGGATTGGGTCAAGTATTGAAAGAATATTAGCATAAATGACTAATAAAAATGCATAATAGCATCACGAAATAATATTTGAATAGTTTATTTATTAGTTTAGCATTGTTTGTTCTTTTAAAATATAGAACAATTAATGATAGTAGAAATCTTAATTGGAACAAAGGACAATTATCTTATTGGGATATGATATATGTTTAATTACACTCATTGTGACAGAAGATTAGACATTATATCTACATTAAATTGAATGATATCGTCTATTTTCTAGGTTGATTAAGATAATCAATTCTCAAAAATGATTCCCAAGTTATAAGTGGGTCTATTTTCTTCATTGTTTTTTCCTTCTTTTCAAGTTGACATGAATTGATAAATTCTCT